>JADBJO010001518.1:384956-399956 GCA_016801955.1 Conus betulinus
AGGCAACCCACCGGAGGAGACACTGCACTGCTGCCGAGTCACTTCAGTGGTGTTCAGTGGCGCCTGTTCTGATCTAACATACGCAGGACACCACCTACTAAGCCCCCTACTGACGACAATAATTGCTTAGTCGCGGAGCCCGCGTGAGTGAGCTCTCCCTCCCGGAGGGCGCCACCACGTCCGTCCAACGACAGCCCCCATGGACTCGCCGATACCGGCGACCCCGACGGAACCAAACCAAGGCCACAGACGTGGAGAAGACATCGAAAACTGAGGTCACCATGAGAGCAGGGCATGAAGGGCCACAGAATTTGAGACTTTTTTTTTTATGCTGATCGATGAGAAATGAGGATGATTATGATGATGCTACGGATTTCCATTTCGGTCTGAGACTACATGACAGGGCTGTACTCTACGCTTCCTCTCATAATATATCCCGGCGTCAACCAGGCCCGAGAGATACAGACACCTGCAGTGTTGGTCAGGAAATTTGAGCAACACTCTCAGAAACGCATCCATTAAGTGGATGAAACTCGACTGTGTGGTCCCAGTCTTCCCAACTGAGTCCGCAGCAAACTCAACTCTGGGTAGGAGCCGGTCGGGGCAGAAAAACCCACATGACTTCTGATGGATTCGAACCCACGACCTCCCAGCCGGGAGTCCCGCGACGCTAACCACTTCGCCACGGCGGCTACAATCACTCATCTTCATCCAATTCGCGCAAGATGGGCGTTGATTCATTCAAGTGATTACTCGTTCATTTTCATTTTCCTGAGTGTTGTGTACCTTGCGTGAAGAAGACCTAAGAGGTCCTGTTTTGTCCTGTGATTCGTGTGATTACGTTTTTTGGCGAGCCTTATATTAAAAATTTTTCAAATTCATACCTTGGGAGTTGCTTGACATCCGCCTGCAGCATGCACAGAGATATACTGACAAGATCCCCAGCCGTGACGGATGAAATTTACGTCCTATAGGCTGGAGGTCCTTAAGGACAGGAGGTGCTCGCAGATTGAAGTCTGCATACTTTGTGGCAGCTGTTGTCGCTGGCAATAGTGGGTGAGCTCCGTTACCGGGGCGTCGTCTGTCGCTGTCTGAGCTCCAGTTCCTTGTGAACTTTACATTCGGTGTTGGTCGGCCGACGATGGGTGTAAGTGTACTTCGCCTGTTTTCACCCACCCAAAGGCTGTCTTCAGGGCCACCAGGCGGCCTTCTCTGTGTTCGGGTGGCGATAGTCCTGTGTCGCGCGAGGCCGCTTCAAAGAGGGAGCAGGACGAAAATCGCTGGAGCGCTGCACGAGTCCCTAATACGGTCCACGCCAACTACGGCCGAGAGGGCAGTTTTACAGCCCAACCTCGTGAGGAGTGCCCCCATGCCTGGCTGGAAAGTATGGTATCCCAGGCCACGGTAATCGTTGTCAGGCAGCGCTCCATCGCCGATCGCCCCATATCTCCAGGAGTCGTCCCCCGGCAACACAGGCCAGACTGCCGTCACCCATACGGTTGGAAGATTCGCTGTGCCGCCTGATGCTGACCTCTCACATCAGTGTCCCTGAAGGAAAGCTGCCACCTCTGCCTTGGTGTTCGCTGCTATGCCACCTCACAGCGAACCGCAACAGCTGCTCAGATCCCCACGAGTGGCACACCTTTCAGTAAATCTTTTGACCATCAGGCATATGCCACAATTAGTACTTTGCGCCAAATCGCCATATAATCCATGTAGGTGTTTGGAGACCTAATATGATTTTGAGCCAGCATTTGATATCAAACTGACAATTGATTAAATGACAGCCACCCCCCTCCCCCCCTCCCGGGTGCGATCATTTTCACTTTTTTTTTTTTTTTAAATTCCACTAGTGATATCACTCACAATTTTCAAGTACATGACCTTCCCCTAAGCTGACATCACATTCGGGCCTTCGCCCTCCCCCGTGACCCTATCTTTGCGCCAGGTGGTTCCCCCAAACAACAGTCCCATTCCTTTGATTTTAATCTGTCAGCTTGGAACCACCAGGCTTGTACCTTGATGGCCTCATGAAAGAAAAACGAGGAGAATCAACTGTGTCAGGCACAATAAAAACTCTCAAAGCAATCTAATAGCGCATTTCTACAAATACTAAGGCCTTGACGCATTCATCTTTGGTGTGCAGCCTCAAGTCAAAAACTGTTTATGACCCCAACCGACTGTTGACTGTAAACAGCATGACGTGATGACCAGTGTGTCAGTTCCTTGCGTGGTGGCATTGCGGGGAATACAAAAGTAGAGGGTGGCAGCTCTCCCGTGACAGGTTAGTGTCAGGCGGCGCAGCGAACCTTCCCAGGGGACGACTTTTGTGGGGCGATCGGCGCTGGAGAGCTGCCTGACAACGATTACCGTGGCCTGGGACACCATGCTTTCCAGCCGGGCATAGGAGCAACCCTCACGGGATTGGGCTGAAAAATTTTCGTAGTCTGCCTGGATCATAGAAGGGACTCGTGCAGCGCTCCCGCAACTTTCGTCCTGCTTTCTCTTTGAGGTGGCCTCATGTGGCACAGGACCATCGCCACCCGAGCATGAAGAAGGCCACCTGGTGACTCTGAAGGCAGGCCTTTTGAGGGGTCAACAGGTGAAGTAAACTGACGTCCATATGTGAACCCAAGTTCACAAGGAACCAGAACTGAGAGAGCGACAGATGACGACATCCGGAACCACATCCACTATTGCCAACGACAACTACCACAAATTTGCAGACTTCAGTCTGCGAGATATCATGTCCTTTAGGGCCTCCGGCTAACAGGACGTTGATATCCCACTGACCGACCAGTGTGTATTATACACACATACGGAGCGTTTATAGGATGTCTGCGCAACAGGCAAGCGCGTGTGTGCGCGTGCACGCAAGCAAGCATGTAGACAAAAATCCAAACGTATACGCGCTCCGATCAATAGTGAACAATTTTCTTTCATCCCACACCCCGGTTTGCATGATGATATAAGTGATCTCCTAAATATATGAAGAAACGATTAAGTCGGTAAAAAAAGAAAGATCTTAACATAGAACGTGAAGTTTTTAAAACATGAATCTCTAAACAGAACTCATGAATGCGAAAAAAGTAGTTAACATATTGACAGGAACAGTGCAATGGATTTTTACTCTCTCTCTCTCTCCTCTCTCTCTCTCTCTCCTCTCCTCTCTCTCTCTCTCTCTCACACACACACACACACACACACATACGCGCGCATGCAACACGCGCGCCAAGCAAGCGCACGCACGCGCGCGCTTGCGCGCACACGCACGCACACATACTCACAGAGAGAGAGAGAGAGTGTGTGTGTGTGGTGTGTGTGTGTGTGTGTGTGTGTGTGTGTGGTGGGGGGGGGGGGGGGGGGGGGGGGGGTTAAAAAATATGAAACACTTCAGGTAAAACTCACGATTGCCAGAGAAAAAGTAGTGACATATATTGAACAGGACAATGATTTACACACACACACACACACACACACACACACACACACACACAGTGACAGACACAGAGAAACAGACAGACAGACAGAAGAACCACTGAATAAGCAGTATTTGGTTGATTTCATCCGATTTGTTCACTTCGGTTTTTACCTTTTCACCTTTTTTTTTTTTTATAAACCACTGCCGGATTTAAATCTTTTTTTTCCCCTCATGTATTTACTACTGTCCACAGTTCCTGTTCCTCTGGAACCAAGACCACTGCACCACAGCGCACGATCTCCGGGATAACTCTGACCGTCTTGGCGGTCCAGGGAACGTGCAAATCAGAATGCATAAACGTCACAACGTATGAACAGATGAAACGATGAACCGAGTCAGACACGTCGGCATATGCCGCCTAGAAATAGAGAGAAAATCAGAATCAACAGACCCAGTGTCGAGTGTTTTTTTACAGTTATGAAATAGAGCCAAAGTGTAAAGGATTCGTTTAAAAAAGAACTGAAACATGAAGTGGGTTTTTCTTTTTGGGTCTTTCGTTCGTTCGTTCGTTCGTTCGTTCGCGCGCGCGCGCGCGCGCGCGCGTGTGTGTGTGTGTGTGTGTGTGTGTGTGTGTGTGTGTGTGTGTGTTCGATTGTTTGTTTTCTTTTTATCCTAGGCGCTTCACTGTAACATTGTGGGTCTCGTTATGTAGCCATCGAACCTATCGCTTGTGTCCTTTTACATCTGTCGGATAATAAAACCAGGCACTCATTTTTAGTTAGTGAGAAAGAAACAGAAAAGGTGACTCTGAAAAGAATCGTTATGATGATGACGGCACCGACGACTTCGACAAAGATGGTGAGGGTACTTGCTTCTGTTTATTTCACATAGTTTTTCGCATCTTCCCTGATCTGTCCGTGGAATGACTCTCGCGCTCTCGCGCCGCTCTCTCAGCTCCCCCCAAACACTGACACTGATCCCCCTGATACTGCTGAGAGGGAAAAAAATCGGATGCATACGTGCCTCGCATGACTGTGATGAATACTCTTCTCTTCCCATAACTGATGAATATGAGACGCAAGGGCGGTTGGACGATTGCGGAAAGAGATATGCAGGATGGTTCAACTGCAAACACATTTGCACACATGTGCACTCATATTATCGCGCGCATGCGCGCGCGCGCACACACACACACCACACACACACACACACACACACACCACACGCCACCACCACCACCACCACCATCCAGTTCTGACTTCTGTACGTCAACCAGTCATTTCATCAGCACCCTTACGCATTATCAATTGATTTTTACCACTGCACCGCCAGCCGTCCCCCAGCGATAGTGATCGCCCTTAGTGAGTTCTTCCCACTGTATTTGAACCAGCTCGGTGCTTTTGCACCTTTTCCAGATTAAGCAGGGTGGTGGGAGGGTATCCTAGAGTTTGGACAGGTAAGTACACCTCGTTAAACTACTTTTAAGAGAAAAATTCCTTTTTCTCATACTTAGCTGCCCAAACAAAATAATGTCAAGTAACGAAAATGATGGTGGGAAGCACGTTCCCCTGAAGAGGGAGACGTTGATCCCACATGAACATGTCTGTGTACAGTTACCCCAACACGGCGACATAGGCCACTGAGGACCTTATACATTGGTCTGCATGGTCAGTTCTGGACGCGAAGCCCTCAAATACAAGCTCAAAGTCACAATAACAAGCACAAATTCAAGAAGAAAAGGACTTATCGAGCCCAGCATCAGAAAGAGGAGAAGACCTCTTGCTAAAATGTGCAGTGAAAACGTACAGTCAGTGTGTGTGTGTGTGTGTGTGTGTGTGTGTGTGTGTGTGTGTGTGTGTACGCGCGCGCGCGCGCGATGGAGAGAGAGAGAGATGTAAAATTTACAAGCCGGGAAGAGAAGGTAATGTGAGTTAGTGGAAGAGGGATGTTATGTGTATATGTGTTTGTGGCTGAAGGGAACAAGAAAGTGGGTGGGGTGGAGGGGGAGGCGTGTTAACGACCTGTTGATCGTGGTGGAAACCTTCATTGCATTGATCAGGATCACATGAAACTGTCAGTCGTAAAAGACACACATGTGTTCTCCATAAACACGCTAAGATGAAAGCGTGCTGGAACCACTGGCTATTGGCAGTGTAAGACCATTACTCTCGGTTGCGATAGATCAGGCTATTTCATACTGTAAATCGATATCCGAATGACGCTTTTAAAACGGAAGTTCGAACTGAGCGGCTTCAAGAAAGACCTACCTTACTGTGTTTTTTGGGACGATAACGACACGAAAATGATAGGGAGTACGGCAGTATAGATGTTGTCATTGTTGGCATTGCCGTTTTAATGATGATGTTATTTATAACGACAACAGAAATCACGGTCACCCTCCCTCAGCTTCTCTAGGGCCGTGAGGTTATGCAAGTTGTTAATGCTAAACCAGTCGTCTCCCTTTCCCGACGTGTGTAGGCAAGTGTTCGGGGTGAGCTTTTCTCTTCCCTGTGCCTCAGCGCTCAGTGGTGTTGTCTGTCCACCTCTTTGTGTTCTCTGTCTGCCCCGTCTCCTCTTCTCTTGCAGTGTTGTTTGGGGGATGATTAACCAGTTGGCTTCGCTTTCCTCTCTCTGCAGCTGGCAGGTCTTTTTAAGCGACTCACTGGCTGTCTGATCGTTCTGCGGACTTCGGCATGCTTAGTGGTAGAGCACCGGACTCGTAATCTTGTGATCCTGGGGTTGCGGGTTCGACTCTCCGTTCGGGCCGTTTCGGTAACAGGGGGATTTTTCCTTCGGAGTTAACATTGGTTCTGATCCCATTTCCCCGTACAGTCCTTCGAATGAGACTATAAACCGATGTTCGGTGTGTGAACGCACACATAACATCTTGCAGCACACACGTAAAATCCCATCACCGATTTTCGGAAGAAAAAAGGCCAGGTTGGCCGTTGATATGAATGACATGTTACACATAGCATACACCCTGCGTGAGAAATGATAAAAGAATGAAGGAAGTAAAAAAAAATGAGTGAACGAAAATGAACATATTGACTGACACAGGAAACGACTGAATGAAGTGGCAGCTGGCAGCTCTTCAGTCGGCACTACCCAGGTAGGCGGCCTGTTGTGTAAACGAGTGTGGATTGTAAAGTGCTTAGAGCTTGGTATCTATCCAAAGATAGGCGTTACTTAAGTACCAATGATAATAATAATAATGACAATAATAATAATAATAATAATAGTAATGATAATAAGAAGAACAACAACAACAATAATAATAATGATAATAATAATAATAACATCTTCAGAGAGGGAGACACCTAGTACACTTTTCAAGCATCCCATCTGCACTGCATGGGACTTTCGTCACAGTCCTGTTGTCAGAGTGCATAGTTTTGCATGCAGGCATTGAGAGGGATTGCATAATTTCAGGCAAAAACTTCAGTCTGTGTTTGAGAACGACTTTTTTTCTGACTGGTTTTAATTTTGCCAATCCCACATGCTGTTTGTGCTGTTCAATAATGGCGCTAAGGTATTTGAACTATTTTTACAGCTTCTACTTGTTTTTTTTTTTTGCTGACTGTGGTTTTGTCTCAGTTGACTTTATGCTCTTTCGTTTGTTTATTTACAATAATTTGTTTTTGTGTGTTTGTTGTTGTTCTCTTCAACCTGATTTCTTTGCCAAACTGGGAAGATGTTCAGATAGTTAACCTGGATGGCACGTGCCTCATTCAATTCTTCTCCAGCCCTTCCATGTCATCGGCGAACCTTTAGGTTTGTGATGACTCTCCTACCTTGGCTGAATATTCCAGAGTGGTGTCAAAGAAGTGACTACACACACACACACACACACACACACACACACACACACACACACACATATATATATATAATATATATATATAGATAGAGAGAGGAGAGAGAGAGAGAGAGAGAGAGAGAGAGAGAGAGAGAGATTGACAGATAGATAGACAGTTGTGCACATGTATCATGCATCAATAACAACACACACACACACACACACACACACACACACACACACACACACACACACACTTATATATGTTTACATGTACGCAATAATGCACGCAGGCACCACACACACACACCACACACACACACACACACACACACACACACACACGCATGCACGCAAGTACGCACACACACGCACGCACTCACACACACACACACACACACACACACACACACACACACACACGCACGCACGCACGCACGCACGCACGCATGCACGCACGCATGCACGCACGAACGCGCGCACACACACACACACACACATGTACACACACACACGTACACATGCGCGCGTGCACGGAACTTCTTGAATTAATAATGAAACATTATAGAGTTGAAAATGACAGATACTAGTTTGACTGAAAGTGAAGATGTGTGTGTGTGTGTGTGTGTGGTGTGTGTGTGTGTGTGTGTGTGTGTGTGGTGATAATCTAATACTATTCATCGCCGGTAATATAACAGGTGTGCAGTAATTGATTGTAATGAACTGTTGGAGAAACCATCCGTGTACATTGACTTTGTAGGCATATGTATGACTGCTTAGCCAACGGGTATCTGATAGTGATTGTATCTTTGATATTATTTTGCTTTTTACTAGTACATGTGGAGGGATGTGTGTATGTGCGTATGTGCGTGCGTGCGTGCACGCATGTGTGTGTGTGTGTGTGTGTGTGTGTGTGTGTGTGTGTGTGTGTGTGTGTGTGTGTGTGTGTATGCGTGAGAGAGAGAGAGAGAGAGGAGAGAGAGAGAGAGAGAGAGAGAGAGAGAGAGAGAGAGAGAGAGAGAGAGTATATTTTACGTACGCATGAAGCAGAAGAGAAGAAAAATTAAGAAAACTTTATTTGCAATGATTATATTTTTTATGCATTTCGCAGCAGAGTGTGCAGAAAATAAAATCTGTGATATATGTATGATTGCGTACCTGTCCGCATGCACGCGTGTAAATGGATATGATTAAAGATCTGCCTGTAACAGTATTATTGTTACTGGAATCTTACCGAGTCAACTTGTTCAAACATCGCCAACATTTTCATTTGTTTCATATTCGGCCAGAACTTCTTGTTTCGGTTTCCATTTCATCAAGGAGGCGGTCAGTACAGACACCACCAAACACCGCCATGACTCGGCGGAAGTGCAGCGTCTCCTCCAACAGGTACTTTGTTGGTCACCGTGGATTGTCAGTGATGAGGTCTCTGCTTGGTGAACCTGAGTGTGGCCTTAGTCATGAGCGCCGGAATGAGCAGCAAAAGAGTTACTCTACCGACAGGGGACGGAGGATGTGATTTAAAAAAAAAAAAAAATTCACCGACATTGTCGGAGTCGTCATCATTATTATTTCCCACCCTTTTCATAATCAGGTCTTTCTTTTTGTGTTTCTTCGCGTAGCGCTCAAACTGAAAAATTACGTACTGGGTATCTAGTATCACTAACCAGTAGAACAAAACAACAAAAAGAAACGAATCTGATGCATCTAAAACGAAACTAAACGCAAGCACCCCAATAGACGAAAAAACAAAGAAAGAAAGAAACAGACAACAAACGCACCGTGCTTCAGTACGCTTTACTAAATACTTATATACTTTGATGGCATTCCATGACTGAAACATGTGTGACAGCATATATACAGAACTACGACGAGTTTCTCAGTAATAGACACCTACGTCTCTGTCTCGGTATATATCATTCTGTCCTCATAGTTTGCAAAATTTTTTTTAAAAATAAATCATTATCCTTTTTTTTATTTTCAGGCACCCTGGACCCCCCCAATGGCGTCGGAATTTTGCCAAAGAAAGCCTGGAAGTATTGCAGTCGTCCAGTTGCCAAAAAGAACACGAACTGTGGGCAAAACCAGCCAACAAATTACATTAAAAGGTAAGTGACAAACCGTGCGTAAACGAGTATCAAGAAGATAAAGGATTTTATCTTGTTTACATGACTGCTCTCGCCCTCCTCCTCTCCTCTCGCCCCCACTCTTCCGTCTCCCATCTCTCAATCCTTCCCTTTCCTCCCCTCGTCCCTCTCTCGCTCTCCTCTCTCACCCCCTCCCTCTCTCTTCTCTCTTTCTTCCCTCTCTTCTCTCTCGGCCCCACCTCGAGCGTCCCTCTCTCATACCCCCCTATCTATTTGTAATCATCAATGTTGGCTCCCTTCATGTTAGCTCGGCATTCTCCCGGATTACTCCCTGAGTCACTCCCTTTAGACTCTCCTCGGGTTTATCCTCTCCGGCTCTCTTCTCTCCTCTCCGTGCCTGGTCCCTCTCTCTCTATCGCTCCTCCCATCTCGCAAGAAGCGTGCGTGTGTGTGTGTGTAAATATTGCGTGCGCATTGCGCCATTCAATGTTAGTTGTCTATCTTCGGCATGCATGAGTACTGTCTTTTTATAAGTGTTCACATGGTGTCGGGTGCTATAATTGTGTGTGTGATGTGTGGTGTGTGTGTTGTGTGTGTGTGTGCACAACACGTGCGTGGACACGGTGCGTGCGTGCGTGCGTTGCGGCCGCGACTGACACCATGTGTCGTGTGTGGCCCAACGCATGCGTTCACGCTGACTTCCAACGATTGCTACACATGTGGTCCACACGCACACGCACACCGCTGCACATAACAGACACACCGTGAAACCTTCAAACTTGGTTTCGCACGTCACACACCACCATGCACACGCGCACACGCCACACCACAACACAACCAACACCACACACCAACAAACGAACAACACACACACACACACACGCATGCTGGCACGAACGCGCGCGATACGAAACGGAAACATGATGCACGCGCAAACGTGACTATACGCAACGCACCGTAATCACAGTGCGTGGCGGGTGTGTGTGTGGGTGTGTGTGTGTGTGGTGTGTGGTGTCGTGCGTATGCCTTGCGTTGAGTGCGTGCGGGCACCCAGTGCGTCAAACGTGCGCATACGAGGCGTGAGAGCAAACCTGTCCCTTCTTGGCCTCCCCTCACGTGTTTCTTGCTTTTCGGCCCAGCGTAAGGTACCGTTACTTTATCAGACGGTTTTACAAAACCCCTTTTTACCGCCGCCCACCCCCCCACCACCACCACTTACCTTGTTTCGCGCCCCCCCCCCCCCCCCCCCTGCCCCCCTTTTGTTTTGTTTACACCACCAACACACAATACCACCACACAAAACACCCACCACCACCCACTTCACCGCTTTTTCAGCCTTGTTATTGGCGTTGCCGTGAAACGTGAGGGTTTGCATTTTTCCTTTTCCCAATCACAAAGCACAGAGCGCAACCATAGAGAACGCTAACCCACAATTATGCGTTCTCACGCTCCTTGCCGGGCACTTGACAGCTTTCACGTCCAGATTGCACAAGCCGCTATTCTTGAAGCTCCGCGTCATCCCTTGTTGGCAGATAGGCGTAAGTGTGTTGTGGTTTGTTGCCATAATTTCCCGGCCAGTGATTTGAAACGTCCTGGACCTTCAGTGAATGCTGCAGGCTATCTATTTTCAAGCGCTTTATCGGACCACCACCAGGTTTTCGTTGTACCCTGACATGTTCCTGTTCGGTCAGAAAAAGATGATCTCATGGCGAGGATTGCCTTCAGTCCAGATCATACGTCCAACTCGTTGCACTCGAGCCTTCATCTGGAGAGCTGAAACTGGCTGTGTCTGGAACTTTTGGTCCCTCGCACGAGACTTCAGGTCCGCTGGGGCAAACGCTTATGAAACCAGAGATTTCTTTGTCCGCGATGGAATGTCCTTGATTGTCTCTGCATCTTTTGGTGCACCTTGAATGCCGAACGAATACAGAGTAACTATAAAAGGCGGCCCTCAGATGTAGGAGATTGCTTACTGGGTGTTGTGTTTTTCTCTTTTTTTTTTCTTGCGTACGCAAGGCTGGGGTTACTCCCATCTACCCTACAAAGGGAGGGAATTTTTGAATTTTTGTTTTCTTATGACCGTTTTTAATAATTCCCGCCATTTCATTACGAATTCAGCCGTACTTCAGCTTTCAGGGAAGATGGCTCCATACTGTGTTTGTGTGACGTGTCATCCATACCAATGGCCAAACTGGCCTTCCTTCCGAAAACTTGGTGATGGGATTGTACGTGTGTTTCAAGATGTTATGTTATGCGTGCGTTCACACACGGAACCTCGGTTTTATAGCCCTCAATCGAAGGGGACTGTATGGGAAGTGGAGTCAGAATCAATGTTAACTCCGAGGGAAAAAAAAAAAAACCCCCCTGTACCGAAACGGCCCGGCAGAGATTCGAAACCCGCAACTCCAGGATTACCAAGATTACGGAGTCCGGCGCTCTTACCACACTGAGCTATTCCGGCCCCCCACTTACTGGTTGAAATAGTGTTCAATATAACCGTACTCCTCAGACGTTGTCCCCCACCCCCACACCCTCCCCCACCCCCCCCCCCCTCCCCACCACAAGACACACACACTGGCCGGGTCAATCGCACACCTGATCTTCCACGTTGCTTTAGTGCATGTGCACTATGCACAAATGCTACCGTTCAAACAACAAAATTAAATGCCACTGCGAAATCCATATAGAATGAACCCCTGGGATCAGACGTGTAGTCAGACGTAGGCAGAAAGACAATAAAGCTTTAAACACAAACGTAGAAACGTAGATACCTGCACATAACTTGTGTATTTAATCATGCCACATAGGTGTATTGTCACCGATCAATCCAGCCAACATAGGTGTATTGTCACCGATCAATCCAGCCAAATAGGTGTATTGTCACCGATCAATCCAGCCAACATAGGTGTATTGTCACCGTGTACCGATCAATCCATCCAACATACGTGTATTGTCACCGATCAATCCGGCCAACATACGTGTATTGGGTCCACCGATCAACCCAGCCATCATACGTGTATTGTCACCGATCAATCCATCCAACATAAACGTGTATGTCCAAAGCAATCCAGCCAAACGTACGTGTCTTGTCACCAACAAATCCAGCCAATATACGTGTATTGTCACCGATCAATCCAGCCAACATACGTGTATTGGTCACCGATCAACCCAGCCAGCATAACGTGTATTGTTTACTGATCGGTTGCTGGTCTGGAGGAGTCTAATCGGAAGACGGTTTCACATTGGCTCAAACTTTTTACAAAACAATGTTTGCTTTTCCATATTTTCCACATTTTACATTGTCGCTTGTGCTTCTGATTTGCACGTGTGCAATTCAGTGTTTTCAATTTCTGCACATATTTTAGGTATAATGAACACCACGTGTGATTGGGACCTTACAACAGAATCGACGTCAATGCAACATCCGCCCATTGCGGATTGGAAGTAAGCATCGCATGGGTTCTTGAGTCCCCATCCGGTAAAAGTACTTTGAATATGACAATATTGGTAGGGTAGATAAAACTCCGAATATAAAGCACTTGCTCTGATGTGCCCAATGATCAGCTTGCAAAATATTGCAGGACAGGCGCAGGCGCAAGCCGATGTACTTGAAACAGCGTTGTCAAAGACCTGTCAAAGCCCTGAAACGTTTACGTTTGCGGTAATGGGGTAAAGGTAAGTTAATGTCGCTTAGAGGAGCCCAGGCCGACCCGCAAAGGACGCCGCTATCAGGGGCCGGCTGTCACCGCATTGTGTCAGCTCACATTGAAAAAAAAAAAAGAAAAAAAAAAAGAAAATAAACTCCTTCACACAGTCCTTTTCAAAACGCCTTTTCGAAAGACTTTTTTGGAACATTTTGTTTAAAAATCTTTCATCTTGTGAGATCTTAGATCAGATGAAAAAATGCTAACGTCTGGCCGGCTTTCATATAAAGTCAAGTTGTGTTGTTGTTTGCGTGACAAAAACGTCATCTGACAGTCAGCTATTGTATTCGCGATACATACGTCACACTGTTACGTCCGTCAAGGAGATCATGTTTGTTGCCATCTGCCTCTGTCTGCGTGTTTTTGCTGGTGTACAAGATCATGCAAAAACCCAGGCCCCTTTACCGATCTGATTTTAATCAAAACCGGTGAAAAAGATTACACCTGGCCACGGACCTAATTCAAATTCAAATACATTTTGGAGCGGGGATGGCGTGGAGGATGGACGATTTTCCCGAGGTAATTTCATCAGGAATCTCGATCTGCAGCAAGGTAGGTTATCAGGCGTAGCGTACAGAACAGTTCAGCCCCTAACAATCATTTACTACTTCCGCTGGTGGTTAAAAGTGAGACCAGGATCTGTTCACATGTGTGATAGATTGCTACACAGACACATCCCATTGGACACATAACTACACTGTGGACGTGACGGTCATTGATACGAACAAGTGATAAACAGTTCTACGAAAAAACTATATACTCGACTGGGGAAGGAATGTTACACTTTTCTAGAGATTGAGCACGTTGTGATTGTGCATTTTGCATGTTCTTTAAAGAAACAGGAAAAAAAACTGCTCTGCACGTGGAAGGACTAACTCTTTTTCACACACGTTCGTATCAACACTTCACTATCAACCACTCCTCTTCCCCTGGAAAAAAAAAAAAACGTGATTTTTTGTGTGGCAGATGACCAGAGGAGGACCTCACGGATCCACTCCCGATTGACTTTCGCGTTTGCTGAACATTTATTCAGCTATTGTGAGGTGTGACACATTTTCTGGTCACGTCTTGACATGGATGTTCCAAACAAAACTCCTAAGTATTCAGGGTCTTAAACATTGTCATAATGTCATTTTAATTAAGCTTCGTTAAACAATTTTTTAAACACTGTTATCGCAAGGTCCCTGTGGGTCCACTGGGTCAGATTCATATTGCCGCCCCGCAAGACAGTGTTCAAAAGTTTTTTGTTGTTTTGTTTGTTTGTTGTTACATTAAGGTAGAGACGTAAAGATTCTTGTTTTGCCCCACCGTTTCCTGAATCTTTTTTTTGCCGGGAATATATATGTCATCTTTCGCTGGTTATTTCTAATGAGCACTCCTGGCAGATGTCCAGGTACAATCCCCTGAAGCGTGTGAGGGCTTCTAAGCTGGCTTCTACCACTCTCTGCTTGCGGTGACCATAAAGTTCTGACACTGCGGGCTTTAACAATGAGAACTGTTAATTTTATTAACACGATTTCTCAAAAGGAGTATTCTGTGCGGTATTTATGTGTCCTAGCCTCTTTTTTTTTCTGGAGAGAGTGAATGATTGTATCATTTTAAGAGTCTCACCCGACCCTTTGCTGTGGTTGTCAAGAATCGTATTTACTTCTGGGGAACTGAAAAAAATAGCAGCAACAAAAAAAGTTCTTTATTTTAATGCAAGTGGTAATGAATGATGTTTTCCATTCGGTCTTCAATTTTTTTGCTGTGTGTATGAATAATGACACAGCCATTTTGATAAAACCCCCAAGATCTTCGCAAGGCAAGCACAGTCTTTTTGTAGAACGTGAAAGGAAAAAAAAAAAAAAAAAAGGATTTCGGGTTGCAGATCCCTTGAGAACCACACAAACACCGTCTTTCCACACTTACTCCCACTTGGTTAGGTTTTGTGGGGACAAAAACCACTAACTGTAACATCTTGAGTGGAGGAGAATCAATAGTTAAGTA
>JADBJO010001518.1:407456-417461 GCA_016801955.1 Conus betulinus
GTCCTCACATATATCAGGATGAGTGCTATGAACAATGCAGAGGGATAGCAGGGACTGTCCAACTAGATCCACTAATCAAAATCTACGAGTTTATTCTTAGGTGTTTTGTATATGTCTATTACTAACAGATAACTAAACAGGATTGAAAGTATCATTTCGAAGTTGGAGCTGAACGAGAGTGAAATTGATATTTCAAAAGGCTTTTTTTTTTTTTTTTAAGACACAATACAGAAATCCAGTAGCCAGTAGAAACCATAAACTGGCAGAATAAACAGAACAGAATGAACTTATAACATGAATTTTGGAACCGTTGTTGAGGGATGTGTTTAAAATAGGTTTATTGAAAACCTAAGCCAAAACAGCAGCAATACATACATCGTTTTAAAGCTAAACCAAACTGAAATTGAAAGATCAACACTCGTTAATGAAAAAAAAAAAAAAAATCTTAAATGGATTTCTAGATTATTGTTGTTATGCAAAAAAAAAAGAAAGCAACACACAACACAAACCACACACACAACACAACACACACACACAACACACCACACACGCGCACACATGCGCGGCGGCGGGCGCAACGCACACGCCCTCCACGAACACACTGTTTTAAAAACAAAAAAACAAAACCGTCCGTGGAAATTATGTGCTCAACCGTGCATATTCAGTGACCCTAATTCTGTTTGTGTGTTTGTTCACAAAATCGGGAATGAAATATTCGATTCACAAAAGCTACGTATAACAGGTGATTGTATTTTTTTGTGGTAACTTGACAAAATCATGTTTTCCTTCTGATTGATTTTTGATTAAAAAGAGAAACTTTCCCATTATACATTTATCAAAAAAAGGTCTTAATAAAAACAGCTGAAAACCCATGGATCATTAGAGTCGCATTTGTGCTTAACAGACATACCATCCGTATAGAAAAGGGATCAGAAAGAAAACCAGACCCCCATGGACTATAATAAACTAATATATGAATCAACAGAAGAATGTTTTTGAAGCTCATAAAAAAGTAAAGCAATAAGAAGATTCAGAATGAAACTTAATCCATGACTCTTAAATAAAATCGAAACGAAAAAAACTGTATAAAGGTTAAAGTTAATCATTACATTATAGTCAGGAAAGCAAAACTACCATTCGTATGGCCATTGTTTAACATCCAATGCCCTTGCTTAAAACGATCAGTCCTCCCTGGGAATCGTTGAAGGAAGAAACAACGGAGGCAAAAACGACCGCGGAAAAACGATCTTTCGACTGGACGACACAGGCAGGGAAATTCAGGGAAATACATTTTTTGTAAAGATCCTGGCCTTTTCGCACCCGCACACAACCAACGGAACTGAAGGAAACAGGAGAAACTGCTTCATCACAGTGGTGTGCCCCATTGGCTCCTCATGCTGGTAAAGGCCGAAGAAGAGAGAAGAAGAAGAAATGATGAAGAAAGGAAGAAGAAGAAGACGAAGAAGAAATGATGTGTGATGATGTTGATGGACAGTGCCGATGTATGGGTTCAGGGACACATCTTAAAACTAATGCAACCGAACACACACACACAACACACACACAACAATTCACCCTTATAATATATATATATATATATATATATAGCATATATATATATATAATATATATATTTATATAGGGTGTGTGTGTGGGTGTGTGGGTGTGCTGTTGTGTGTTAGGTTTGAAATTTCGTTTTAAGGATGTGTCACTGAACCCATATCATCGGCAGCGTCATCCATCTATATTATCTATCTGATATTAATCTAATATAGTCTATATATAGATGTAGTGTGGTGTTGTGGGTGTGTGTGTGTTGTGTGGGTGTTGTGTGTGTGTGTGTGTTCGATACACACACACAACAAACACACACACAACTACACACGACCAAACACACACAACACACGACAACATGACACACATGAAGAGGGGTTTGTGGGTCCAATGATTCGTCCACATTCTGCATGTTTTATACATATAAGGATCCGCTAAATTTATATGCCTTGTATCAATTCACAGTGGGGTGCTGTGTGTGTGTGTTGTGTGTGTGTGTGTGGGTGTGTGTGTGTGTGTTGGTTGTGTGTTGTGTGTGGTGTTCAATCTTCCTTGTTTGGGGCTTGATTAGAAATAGCAGGTGAAAACAAATCCTTTTTTCAATGCTAAGACCTACCCTCAATAATAAAGTTCTTTTAACTTAGACTTCAAACAAACACACCGAACAAACACCACACACACACACACACACACAACACACACGACTTTCCTTTTTTTTCTCCTCTTCCAAAATATACCTTAAAAGAGCTGTCATACGTCCACCAGCTGAAACGTTCTTCAAGCAACTTGAGGCTGTTCCCAGCAGTGAACTCAAGAAAAAGATATTCCCGGCGGCTGACATCCCCGAGGGATCAAAACCTCTTCCTTCCCTTGTAGTTTAAAAAAAACAAAAAACCATAAAAAAACAAAAATAAAAAAATAACATAAAGCTGTCAAAAAGGTGTCTTTCAGATGTGACGCAAGTCCCCCAGACATACGGACAAACAAACGCAACAGCATGGAGCGGAAACCATTATCGGAAGTATGGTCACGAACACGGAAAGAGGTGGCTAAATACTGGATCGGCCTTTGGTTTTAAAAAACTAAATACCCCTTTGCGGTCATCCCGTGCGTTCACCTCACCCAAGCTGTTTGCTGCATTCAGATTAACGTCAACTCCCACCTCGGCTGATCCGGATGGCGGAAGGGGATGGCGACGGGAGTTGTGGGTAGAAATGGAGGTACTGGAGAAAGTGGAGATGTGGGGGGGGGTGGGGGGGGTGGGGTGGGAGGGTAGTTAATGGGTTTGTCAGACTCAAAATGGGGACTCCAGCGTCATGGAACAAAAAGTTAATTACGGAACTGCAGGCGTGTGAACGCTTCATACTGATGTACTTAATTAGAAGCTGACACACATCACTTCCATCAAACACACACACACACACACACACACACACACACACACACACCAAAACACTTATGCGCATGCACGCAGTACAGCGAAGTGCACGCAAACAAACTCAATGCAAGGTTTATGGAGTCGAAAAACGGGGATTGTCTTCAACTCTAACAAGCTCCTAGCATAACATTATCAGTCTCAAAAATCCCCTGAGTCGGCCCACGTGGCGGGGTAATTAAAAACGGTCACACACGTAATGTTCTCATCCCCAGCTGATGCATTTGTACAATAGTGTTCAAGTGCTTCGGCTGTTTGGATGATCTCTGGAGTTGTTTTTTTTTTAGCCAGGGTACAACAACAACAACAACAACAACAACAACAACAACATCTTCCTCTCCCCCTTCCGCCCTCTACCTTACCCTCCCCGTACCCCTTCCCCTTCTCCGCTGCGTTTGTCATTTGTGGCTCCCACATCGAACTCGCGCTCATCCAGATCCAGACCGAGAGCATTTCCCATAAAACCTCAAGGACAGATTTCCTCTCGTACTCCCCTACCCCAGTCTACTGTCATGTCTGCTGATGCTGCACTCCATTTATCAAAATCTAATGGCATTATTTTGTTCACGTCATTTTTGGGCGTTATCCATATTTTCTTCTAATAAACTGGGACACATTTTCTTTCGTGTCCTGTCCTATACAAAAGCTTTCCTCTGTCAAAATACTGAAGGCGATTAATTGACATCCAAATGCCTGGTATGTTCTTTTGTCCTGTTAGCGTACTCTCAGTATTTTCTGCAAACACACTGGCCTTTATAGTTGACGAAAGAAAAGAATTTGTAATGGAGCGGGACACGAAAGGAAGATTTGTTTTCCAGATCCGTTGGGCCTTCGACAGAAAGAAAACAGAAAGAAAACAACAGAAAGAAAACACAGCTGAAAGAAAATGTTGAAGGACTGCGACAGCCCTTAAGAACAGGGCCCAGAAACCGACATTTTGCTGAAAAATCTTTCTTTAACAGATCAATAACACACACACACACACACACACACACACACACACACACACACACACACACTCTCTCTCTCTCTCTCTCTCTCTCTCTCTCTCTCTCTCTCTCTCTCTCTCTCGCTTACACACACACACACACACACACACACTCACTCTCTCTCTCTCTCTCTCTCTCTCTCTCACACACACACACACACACACACACACACACACACACACACACCACCTACCGTAAACTGGGGCGGGGTTGCGCAAGGTGCCGGCACCTGTGCCAGACTCCCTCCTGCACACAGCAGCACCGCCAACAGTGCCAGAGCTAACATTCTGCCCTTCTGTCGCTGACCGACACCACAAGCGACGATGATGACAACAACGTGTGTGGCGATGACCACAGACTGGACACGGGGGAAAGAAAACAAATGGGCCGGAGATGTGGGCGGTGACGACTTGCATTCACTGCCATTTATAGCCAATCAGTGTTTATCTACATCACGTGACTATCTCGTGCTACGACCTGTTTGTTTGTCAGCTGATCCTGCATGTATGGCAAATTAGTTGGGTCAAAAACTTACATTTAATTCTGTTAGTTTGTCTGGGCTCGTGTCATCTTCTCTGTCTGTCTGTCTGTTTGCCTGTCTGTCTCTCTTGTGATTATTACTGGTATCTCCAAGGATTACTTCTCTTTCTCAAAGGATGACCACTGACCTCCCTGCTACTGTTAGGATAACAACTACTTTCCCTCTTTTCTCGAAGGATCAGAGCTATTACAACACACACACACACACACACACACACACACACACACACACACACACACACACACACACACACACACACACACACGTACACACACACGTACACACACACACATGCGCGCGAGCGCACATGCACACGCACGCGCGCACGCACGCACACACACACACAGATACAGACACACACACAGACACATAGACACACACACACACACACACACACACACACACACACACACACACACACACACACGGAAAGAGATATTACACTCACTTCAATAACGCAGGCCCATATTTCATCAAAAGAAGATACAAAGAAACAAATTTCTGAGAAATGAAAAGCATTTAAAACAATAATGCGTTGAAAAACTTAAAAATGTGTGTTCGCGCTGTGTGTGTGTGTGTGTGTGTGTGTGTGTGTGTGTGTGTGTGTGTGTGTGTGTGTGTGTGTGTGTGTGTGTGCGTGTCGTGCGTGCGTGCGTGCGTGCGTGTGTGTGTGTGTGCATGCGTGTGTGCGTTCGTGCGCGCTGTGTGCGTGTGTGTGTGTTTGTTGTTCTTCAGTTTAACGTCCTTCCACTGAAAGTGATTCAGACAATATTATAGTGTAGAGTGAACTTGATGTAAGGAATGAGAGAGATGCATTTTTTTTTTCAGGGAGTGTAAGGGAGTGTAAGTTTTAAAGTAGTTCCTAAGGAATGTAATCATAACCCCCCACCCCATCCTATTCATCAGAACTTTAAACTAGAATTGTAGCGGTAACAATCACAACTGCTAAAGATATATATTAAGTGAACAGCCTAATAAACATTTGGAAACAGATTCAAGAGTAGCAAAATTGTTTAATATACTAGATAGTGATAAAGGAGTCGATCCATCAACAAAACCCTCAATACCTGACCTGATTTATATCAAAAGCTCTTTTGTTTTGGGACAATGAATCAGTAAATGATTGACACTTATAGAATCTCCACACATACATTTAATATCTTTGCAGTTTATTTTTTTTGTTTAAACGAGTTTAAACGAAGCCTATGGAACAGACTTTCAATCTCCTGGATGAGAAAATAAATCTTTTGTATGATGTTATCCCACTGCTTTTTTCATTACATTTGATGCAATTGTTATAATAATATATGTCCGAGTTCCTCAGTGTTTTTGTTGCATTATCACGAGATGTTTTATTTATGATAGAGAAACATTCTGCCAGATCTAAGCGAACTTTTATTGTTATTGTGCCGCTAAGGTTTTGAGCTGCCTTTTTTGCAACTTTGTCTACTTGTTCATTTGCTGATATACCAAAATGAGAAGGCACCCAACAAAAAGTAATATGAATGCCTTTTTGGGAAGAAGGTGTACTATATGATTGATTTCAGTTATCATGTCTAATCGTACACATGAATTAGAAGACTTAATACCATTCAATGCTGCTTTTGAATCAGCACATATTACGATTTGGCTGTTATTTATGGGGAAATTCAAAATGAAATCCAATGATTTGAGTATAGCAAGTAATTCTGCGCTATATATAGACAGACTTTTACCAAGATAAAATGACTTTTCTATTTTTAAGCTAGGGATTATGAAAGCTGCTCCCGTGCTATTATCATCTAATACTGAGCCATCTGTGAATATTTTTAAGTGATGGTTGTACTTATTTTCTAAGTGAGAGTAGACAAAATTTCTCAAAATGTTGGGAGAATCCTTTTTAGTTAAATCATTGTAATCAATGTCAAAGGAAGCTTTTGATTGTACCCATTTTGGAATGGGTGAAAAGGTTGGTTTTCCGGCGATATCGATATCATTTTTATCTATCTTTGTATCTTTTAGAAGATCTGAGGAAAATGAATAAATATAGATTTTGTGGGATTGTATATGTTGTGCACGTTTTCCAAAATCCTTTTCTGAATCTAAACATACCTCTTCTGAGCAAAAATTTTTTTGTGAGAAACTTTTTAAGATGAATTTTAAAGTAGAAGCTTTTCTAATTTCAGATAGAGGTAGAACTCCCACTTCATTGTATGTCCCTAAGTTTGACGTGTGTGTGGGGGACCCCAAGGGCGATTTTGAAGGCTTTGCAATCAGTGCTCTGAAGTTTATTTAAAAGATATTTAGGTGCATTAAAAAATACTTCCTGAGCATATGTAAGTCTTGAGCGTACCAGGGCTGCTGCTAAAACAGTTAAACTTTTAGTGTCTTGCCCCCAAGATTGTTTACGGACAATTTTAAGGAAATTCAAACTTTTTTTTCCTTGCTTTATTTAAAATATGGTCAATATGAGTATTCCATGTTAGTTTACTACTAAGGATTACACCCAAGAATTTAACGCTTTTAACGTAGTTTAAAAGAGTGCCGTCTAAGGTGAAAACTGGAAGTTTATTTGGATCATTTCCAGAATTAAAAAGCATCAAATTCGTTTTTTTCTGGTGAAAGAGATAGTCCATTTTCATGTAAAAATGTACTAATTTTATTTAGCTTCGTGTTGGTATTTAATTTTAATATAGTTCAGTGATCTTAACGGAGTATTTCTTTTCATCGTTACTTTACTCCATAGACATATATCGTCAGCAAATTGAGCTAACTCTGTATCTTTAGAAAGACCTTTGGGTAGATCAGAAATCAAAACATTAAACAAAATTGGAGAAATTACCGATCCTTGGGGTAAGCCCATTTGTAAATGTCTTGGGTTAGAATAGGTATTTCCTACTCTTGTTTGAATATGTCTGCGATGCAGAAAACATTGAATATATTCGTACATGTTTCCATTAATACCAATATTCTTTAATTTAAGCAAAAGCCGCTTGTGCCATACTTGTTCATAGGCTTTTCGTATATCAAAAAACGTTGCAAGTACGTTTTTACGACGTGCAAACTGATGCTTGTAAATGCACAAGCAAAGCGGCAATACTGGTCTTCATTTTGTGAGAATGAGGTGTCAAATTTTAAAGATATGCAAAAAGCTTGGACACATTTAAAAACAATGAAAAATGGGGGGTTACCTACCTCAGTGCCCTATCACATTAAACAATGCAGAGTTTCCATCAAATTTTGATAAAGCTGAAGCTTTTGTTGATCTGTTTGCAAGAAACAGTAGCATAGACAACTTAACAACTAAAAAAAAACACCGTGAAAATGAAGAAAAGAAAAATATTTATACTAGTCCACAGCCAGTAGAAGATCATTGTTTGAATACCTCAATAACATTGCAGGAAGTCAAAGAATGTATTATGAATTTGAATAAAAATAAATCAGTGGGCCTAGACGGCATTTCTAATGAAATGTTAAGTCATCTTCCACAAAATATGATACAGTTTTTGCATTCGTTTTTTCAAAAATGTTGGATAGATGGTAACATGCCTCAAATTTGGAAGCATTCTATTATTGTTCCAATTCACAAAAAGGGGAAACCACTCAGAGATATACATAGTTATCGACCTATTGCATTAACATCAAATACATGTAAATTGATGGAAAAGATTGCTTTAAAAAGACTTGTTCATCATTGTAATAAACATACAATTATACCAATCAACCAAGCTGCATTTCAGACAGGCAGATCATCAATAGAACATTTGGTCAAACTCACAACGCATGTGTGTGTGTGTGTGTGTGTGTGTGTGTGTGTGTGTGTGTGTGTGTGTGTGCGTGCGCGCGCGCGCGCGTGCGCACATGCGTACGTGCATGCGTGCGTGCGCTCCATGTGTGTGTGTGTGTGTGTGTGTGTGTGTGTGTGTGTGTGTGTGTGTGTGTGTGTGTGTGTGTGTGTGCATGTATGAGTGTGTGTGTGTGTGTGCATGCGTGCGTGCGTGCGTGCGTGCGTGCGTGCACGCGCGCGTGTGTGTGTGTGTGTGTGTGTGTGTGTGCACATGCGTGCGTGTGTACATGCGTGTGTGCGTTCGTACGCGCTGTGTGTGTGTGTGTGTGTGTGTGTGTGTGTGTGTGTGTGTGTGTGTGTGCGTGCGTGCGCTCCATGTGCGTGCGTGCGTGCGTGCGTGTGTGTGTGTGTGTGTGTGTGTGCATGTATGAGTGTGTGTGTGTGTGCGCGCGCGCGCGCGCGCGCGCACACACATCACACATTTCATGCTAGTTTTTATATGCACCCCTTTATATCAAAAGCCATAGCTTAAACTGAATAAGTAATTCGAATTCGTATTTTCTCTGTCTCCTCCCTCTTCAACCCCTCCTAACCCAACCCGCCTCTCCGATCTTCTCTCCTTCTGAATGCGCGCGCGCGCGCGCGCGTGTGTGTGTGTGTGTGTGTGTGTGTGTGTGTGTGTGTGTGTGTGTGTGTGTGTGTGTGTGTGTGTGCGCTTGCTTGCTTGCTTGCTTAAGAAAAAAAAAACGACGCAAGTTCATGAAAAAATGCGAATAATTTTTGACTTTCTTGTGCATACATTTTCTCTAAATGTCTGTATGTCTTTTTGAGAAAACTAGCTTTTCATGTCTGACTTGATCCTGGTTTGGAACCTATGTGCATAAATCTGTCGGTGCTGCATGCAAAGAACACCTTGTGCCATCCCCATGGAACCAGCCATGCCAGGCGGCTGTGCTTTAGTTGACAACTGTTCAGTTTTGTTTGAAGTACACAATGCCATATTTATTTATTTATTTGTTTGTTTATTTATTTATCTATTATTATTATTATTTATTTATCATTATTATTATTTATTTATTTATTTATTTTTTTTTTTGGGGGGGCATCACAAAGAGAAGTGTTCAAACGTCAGTGTGACATTCGACAGGGTAAATAATTCATTTAATCATTCCAAGAAGGATCGTCTTCGATTTGGAGTACGTAATGACAGGAAACCCCCCTTTTTTTGTTCGCAAGAAGATATCTTTCTTCAAAATAGGTCATACAATACATCTTAAGTAAAGGTCAAGAAAAAAAAAAAAACAGAGAAGATAATGATACAAAATGATACAAGAATATATATATATATATATATATATATATATGTGTGTGTGTGTGTGTGTGTGTGTGTGTGTGTGTGTGTGTGTGTGTGTGTGTGGTGTGTGTGGTGTGTGAGTAAACGAGGAACGCAGTTTTACTTCATCCTAAACAATCTATTTGTTAAACTGGTCAACGATGACACAACGCAAATCACGGGACTGATTGAACTTCAGCGTGTTATCAAGTCATGTGGAACTAACCGTCTCATACGATTACAACCACGTGCCAGTTGTCGGCTGATTTGACCCAGTTGTAGACTACACAGAGTCAGCTCGTCTGACTCTCTGTCTGTTTGTCTGTCTGTGTCTGTCTGCCTCTCTCTCTCTCTCTCTCTCTCTCTCTCTCTCTCTCTCTCAGTCTG
>JADBJO010001519.1:0-2500 GCA_016801955.1 Conus betulinus
CCTGCACAAGATACAGTGGCCGAAGGTTGGAACAGTGTTGGTCACATACAAAATGGAGAGAGGATCTAAATGAGGATAAGAATATCAAGCACTGAGCCATTACATGAGTAGCTTTCAAACCACCAGTCAGTTTTCAATTAGTGAATATTCACAAAACTGCCACCCCCCCCAAAATTTCTGAAAATTCAAGACACAGTTCTGTCAACACAAAAAAAAAGCAACCCCCCCTCCCTCAAATCATCATTTATAAATGATGTCTATCTAACAGCTTGGCGTATCAAATATTAAAAACATGTAACCTGCATTTGTCCCACTGCTATTTAAGCCCATTCTGAAGTGTTTAACCACTTTCTGTTCTGTTTTATTAAACATAAAAACAAAATAATCATCATAATCACAAGTATAATTGTTGCACTGGGATTGCGATGTGATGACCCTGGCAGTGACTAAAATATGGACCGATCTAAATGAGTAGTTTGGGAAGTACTACCCACACACAGACCCGTCCCCCTCCTTCATCCCCCACTCCTCCTCCCCCCCCCCCCCCCCCCCCCCCCCCCCCTATATCCTTACATATGTGACACTGTGCAAGTCAACATTTATGCACGTTCACATACACATCATCACACACCACCATGTAAGACAGAGAATCACAGAATATGGATATGCCGATCATGCACAAATTGTTTTTTTACATTTCTGCCCATGCAGTAAACATGGCTGCTGTTCATCATATCATTCCCCAGAGCACTGGCAGCCTTCGTTTCTTTTCTTTTTCCTTTTTTTCTCTGGTGGATTCATATGCAGCTTCTTCATCATTTGCTTGCCACATGTATGCATCATTCAGTCTTCTCCATAGCAGTTTGTGGACAAATGCTCATATGGTCTTTCTGTGAGTTACTACTTCCCATCAGTTTAATTTTCTACACCAGTGAAGAAAGGCGCTCCCGATCCCATTTCATTTTCAGGGTGAGGGTTGTTTTTTTTTTCCAGCAACATGCATTCTATGATGGTAATGCGTGGAACAAATGTCAATTTTCACATTTTTTCTCAGAACAACTATGGCCATTGCAGTAAGGTGAGCATCACTGCTCCTCCCTCCCCCTCCCACTCCATCCTTCTCCTTCACCCTCTCCTTATTTCCCTCCTTCCCTCCTCCTGTCCCATCTCTCTCACCCATTCCCCTCTCCTTCCCCCAATATTTCAAATTTAAACTGGCTCTCTAAAAACACCCCTTCCTTCCAGGTCCCATCCAGACACACTTCCAGGTGGACATTACCTGCTTGTGCTGCAGAAAGTTTTTCGCATCGATCGCCTCAGCAATCTTTTCTCCAAACTGAAAACAGATCGTTTCACATTGACTTTCTTGTTCAGACTCGTTTCAAAATGATGATGGTGATAATGATGATGATGAAGATGAAGATGATGATTTTTGTTGTGTCGTTAGTATTATCATTGTTACATCTGTAAATGCTGACTTCTATTTTGAAACATGCAGCCAATGATGACATTATTACACAGACAATATTTGCTGGCAAAGAGAAACATCATGCAGTTTGGCAAAAAACAAAATTACAAGAACAAAACAACTAAAAAATGATCAAAATTAAACAATGATGGTGAGCCTTACGTTCACACACACACACACACACACACACACAACACACACACACACACACAAAGTACTTTCTGTGCAAGTTTATCTTCACCTCTCGATTTGCCATGTGGTCACTCAATTCTTCTGCCGCACGATAGTCTCCCCTGGAGATGGCGTCATCAATCCGCAACTCCAGGACAGTTTTGGGTCCAAGCGAACCCTGTGACACCCCGGCCAGGTGGTCATTAACTCCCAGCAGTCCTCTGACTTCCTGCCATTCTTTCTCTTCCTTCTCTGTTGCCGATGGTACTCTGGTGTCAAAAAAAAAAAAAAAAAGTAAGAAAGAAAAGAAAAAAAGAAAAAGTTTGATCACAAAAGCGGTCACTAGAACACTTGCACACACATACACATCATCCAAAGACAGAAAGGTTCAAAGGGCATCACAGCAGACTCATGTATGATGATGTTGCTGCCATCTGACTGTGTTTATAACAACATTTCAGTGACAGACACATGTACGATGATGATGCTGCCATCTGACTGTTTATCACGACATTTCAGTGACAGAGACATGAACAATGACGTTGCTGCCATGTGACTGTTCATCATGACATTTCAGTGACAGAGACATGAACAATGACGTTGCTGCCATGTGACTGTTCATCATGGCATTTCAGTGACAGAGACATGAACAATGACGTTGCTGCCATGTGACTGTTCATCACTGCATTTCAGTGACAGCGACATGAACAATGAAGTTGCTGCCTTGTGACTGTTCATCATGGCATTTCACTATTTTCAATGACAGACACATGAACAACAATGTTGCTGCTATCTCACTGTTCATCACGGCATTTCACTGACAGACACATGAACAACAACAATGTTGCTGCCTTGTGACTG
>JADBJO010001519.1:10000-25000 GCA_016801955.1 Conus betulinus
CTTCATTTACTGGCAAACTCACGGACTGAATGGCTTCTCTCCGTGAGAGTGCTACCAATGCGATCAATATAAACTTTAGGACGGTGTCTTATCTGGAATTTCTTCGGAAGGATTTGTCATGGATAGGCCTAGCTAAGAGGGGCAAGGGGGTATCAACGAGGAAATCTTGCCGTCAAAAGTTTACTCTTACCTCCCACAGTCTCAATGGAACATTTTTAGGGCGACAGGAATCTTTTACTTCGGCGTCGCTAAGAGGAACCTTCTCTGTGTTTTCAGAGTGCGACATTTTTGCGTTGCCTTTACTGGAAAACGAAAGCAGAATTACTTCCCTTACGTTCTCTTAGCAAGTAGGCCTATGTCTTTCGAGTGCTATATATACAAACATTTTAACTTCGGCGCGGGGAGGGTGGGGTGGCAGGAGTAGGTTGGCGGTGTGGAAGTGTGTGTTGTGTGTGTGTGTGTGTGTGTGTGTGTGTGGAAGGAGGTGGGGGGGGGGGGGGGGGCAGTATGTGAGACAAGTAGCTCTTTTTCAACTCACGTATCACACACACACACACAAAAAATCATAAGAATTATGGGATGCAATGAAATGAAAGTGGAGGAAGAAATGTGCCGCATTGGGGTTTCCCTTTCCCCTTACCGACCCCCCCCCCCCCCCCCCCCCCCAACCCCCCAACCCCCGAAAGTATGGTGGTATAGTGAAGATATGCAGGTTGGTTGTGAAGAGGTGGGAAGGGAGTGAAGGGGAGGGGGGGGGGGGGGGGGGGGGGTCATTGTCCGACTCTCGACAGGCCGTGCGGTGTTAAAGAAGAAAAAAGAAAATGAAAAAAAAAAAACAACTTGAACTTGAGGTGCTCGTTGGAGGCCTGTTCATCTTAGAAGTAGAGTTCCGTGACTTTCTCCAGCGAGTACGTGGTGTATGTAGATGGCCTGAAAGACGGCTGAACTGGCGGACCTTTCTTTCTCCGTAAGTGGAGTTCTTCCAAATTGCTCACTTTTGCGTCATACAGACGACATTTCATTTCGTTGGAAGTCGACGTTATATCGGCCAGTCATTATTGGGTTCTCTCATGATTAGCGACTAAATTTTTTCATCTGATCACAACACTTTGTGCACGTAATCCTCCAGTTTTAAAATAAACGGACAATGAGTAAATAAATAAATAAATACATAAATAAACAAATAAATTAACAAATAAATAAATAAATACAACATTACCATCACTGAAAAAAAAAAAAGGTTTCAAATGCTCCTTTCTTGAGGATTCTCTCGGGTGCGTGAATCACAATCTGTAAACTCATGACTATAATGTCATATAGCTCTAAGTTCAGGAATATGTGTGTAGTTGAATGTGTCTGTCTATCTATTTTTCTTACTATCTATCTATCTATCTATGTGTGTATATATAATTCAGTGTGTGTGTGTGTGTGTGTGTGTGGGGGGGGGGGGGGGGGGGGACAAGTGGAGTCGAACAGTTCCTCCATCATTACACTAATAATTTAGTAAAGATTCAGAAAGAAAGAAAGAAAAAAAGAAAGTGGGGGGGGGGGGGGGGGGGGGGGATATAAGTACCATGGAAAAAAAAACCGCGAGAGTGAAAAATTAGGTAGATACAGTACAAATATAAATCCCCTGCACTAGCAGCGTATGAGGATCTTTGTGACCTACCTCGGAGAGAGAACCGTCTCTAACGCATGATCTCATGACTTTCGTCCGCTGGATCGAACTCGTTAGGGAGGCACAGCTGTTTGTGCATGTATGCACTTACCACGAAATAGTGACATATGACATAGTCTACAATTCTGTGATATTTTCACCACCAAAGGTTTATAAAGGGAGTCCAACAGCACCTAAAGCAGCCAGCAAAGGGTAGAAAAGTAAAAGGAAAGAAAAGTGTGGTAAGGAAGTTGCCGAAAAAAAAAAAAAAAATCGTTGTGTAAATGGTATGAAATATAGGGGGTGGGGGGGGGGGGGGGGGGGGGGGGGGGGGGGGGGGGGGCTAAGCCCATGGATGAGGACCTGTAAGGATGCAAGGGAGGTCAAAGGTGGCAACAGTCAAAGTGGACAGCTCTCTACAGTTTAGTAACCAAGACGATTTCATTTCAATGTCAAAGTGCAAGTTCTACACGCATGCACACACACACACACACACACACACTGACAACTGAAACAGCCGGATACATTATAAGACTTTGACTCACTTTGTTATACTTAGTGAAAGGGAAGGGGGTGGTGGATGGAGATGGAACCTACAGAAAGGGAAGAGGAGTGAAGCAAATACAAGTTAGATGTCGACACAACCAAACAGGAGCTCTAAAGTGTTGCTATACGATATTTTCAGGACATGTATTGAGTGTTTGTCTGCACTTGCTGGCTTCAACAGCGGTATACCAGATGTTCACTGCGTATTGAAATCGCTGACTCACACATCCAACCGTAACGCGCCGAAATCATTTTCAACCGCTCCCCGCCATGATGTTTTTGATTAGCCTATATAATAAAGGTTATAAGGTAGGGGTAGAAAATATCGCCCTGCACTCAATTACTTTGTACAGATGTCATGGATGCTCAACAGACACATGCAGCTCACACGTCGGTCCATTTTGATTCATATGAGAAAAATGAACAGGAACTACAGAAATTCAATTGCTCTCCCACAAATACACTCCAGTCTGCTGCTACTACTGCTGCTGCTGCTGCTGCTGGCTGCTTGTAGCATCATTCGCCTACTTAGCATTCAGACACGCCTGAGGACGGAACACATATATTCACTTCAACCCTGCCGGGAAAAATAGAATCATTTAAACCTGCCCATGTACACCTGACACCTTGCTTTCAAAGTAACCACGGTTACCCAAATGTGGTGCGACAATGTTTAAGATGCCATCCTTAGATAGATATTAGTACCTATTCGCATTTCTTTTGCGGTTGCTACTGTGTGCTCGTGGCAGCTGGGTCAAGGCCGTTGGCAGGACCGGTAAAGCTTTTTTCTTTTCTTTCTTTTTTCTTCTTCTTCTTCTTTCTTTTTTTTTTTTTTTTCTTTTTTTTTGGGGGGGTGGGGGGGGGGGGGGGGGGGGGGGGGGGGGGGGGGGAGTTTCCTTTCTCTCTCTCTCTCTCTCTCTCTTGGTTTGGCTGGGTGATTAATTTACATTTTTTTTTTTTTTTTTCCAACGTGTAAATACGTAAGGCGAATCGCTTTACACTATTGCGTAAGAGTTGTATACCTCCGATTGTTACTCACATTCTACATCATTGAAGAACTTCAGGAGATCGTGAAGCACAGCAAAAAGAAAGATGAATACCATACCATCCTGGATCTGTGCAACGCAAGAAAGGACAGAGTACAGTGAAAGTGAATCTGACGCAACTTGAGAACAGTGATGACCCACATACTAGTGAACTAAAACGACCCCTATTAGAAAAGACACAGGCCGTGCAGAGAATGGATTTGTCACCCATTGCGATTATGTTGAGGGTAAGCCGAGGGCAGGCAACATGGCAAAGCAGATTTCATACACTGGAGATGCTCAACAGACCAATGTCCGGCCCACAGCAGCAGACGACAATAAACACGTGCGGTTCCCTCCCCGAAGAACAAAGAATCGAGGTTGGCTGACCTTTGTATAGGACTGCAAGGTGAAAATTCATGTTAAAACATGCTGTACACCGATATACAATCCAGGACCAAATTAAGGGGGGGGGGGGGGGGGGGGGGGGGTTCTGGCGGGCTACCCAGAACCTCATTCCACCCCCACCCAATCTGGCGATGAATGGCAGTTTTGTTATTTGAAGAACCCATAGTGCCCATCTGGACTTCCCCCACCCCCACCCCCCCCCCCCATCCCCACCCCCCTCCTCTCTCCGAGGTTTCTGTCACTTCACACATCCCATCCATGGTTATGACATTTGTCAACGGAAATATATTATTTGTGTGATACTGAACAATTTTTTCCCCTACCCTTCCCCCGGCTGGTAAAAAATAGTGGGGAGAGAAGAAGTCCACACCCCTAAACCCACCCATCCCCGCTTTTAGAATATTTTGAAAGAAGAGAGTTCCCCACCCTGCTCCTCTCCATTTGTACACTGAAATTTTTTGGGAGAAAAATACCCCCCCCCCCCCCTTCCCCCCCCCCCCCCCCCCCCCCCCCCCACACACACACACACACACTTTGTTTTCAGTCCCCCCCCCCCCCCCTTCCTCTTGCGTAATTTGTCCGGCCCTGACATGGCTATGCCAGTTTATTCCAGCAGTTGGGTACACTAATTCTGTAGGAATGGGCACTGTGGGCTAGGCTGAGTTGCACAAAAGCCAACTCTTGCTCTCATGGTGAGACAATTATTCTCTTGTAAATCCGAGCGAGTTGTTTATCATTTGGTGCCAGTTCCGCCGAGCAGAAATGTGGAATATATGGAAAGCTATTGAGGCGGTGGGCAAGGAAACGGACGCGGTTCCAGATGATTCCTCTCAGTTGGGGAGAGCCATCACGTGAGTGAAAAGCTACAGGACTGTGGGTTTCAGCTGCTTTATTAATTCAAGTGATGATGACGGTTTAATTGGTCAGAGTCAGAAAGAGGACATATCTGAGAAATTCATGAGCGCCAGGGAGAACAGGCAAAAATTTGCTGGGGGTTGGGATGGCAGCGACATCTGAGCAGATCCAGTGATCTTCAGTGGCATCAGACAGTTCGTAGAGATTGCCGAAGCACTTTTAGCACCAGCACAGTCTTTGCACTAGGTTTTCTGTTCTGTTCTTTTCTCTTTTTTTCTTTTTCTTTTTTTTTTTTTTTTCTTTTTTTTTTTTCTTTTTCTTTTTTTTTTTTTTTTTTTTTTTGCTTTGTATGGAAAAACATTTTTTCGTATCAACATTTGGCATAAAGGTTTGAAGCAGACCTCAAGCAAAAGCAAACTAACAAACGAACAAACAGACACTGAACGCACAAACAGAACCCTGAATTCAAGCGTCTGATGCTTATACATGCACGCATCTTATACAAAGATCGTTCACAGCTGACACATGTCCCTGCTCATTATCATTCTGTTTGAACAAATACAGCTTATGATTCACATGTCATTGCAAAAGGTTAAGCTGCACCGTTGCAAAAGCAGAACAAGGGATGCCGGCAATGCGATCACACGATGGTTCTTACTTTGACATGAGCACGAACGCCAAGTGGTCCTCATTATTCCTTTAGAATTGTGTTAATAGACGAAAGGCAGTCTCCCGACCACATGACCATAGGCCTACTTTTGGACAAAAACAATAACCTATCATTCAGCACTCCTGTTACACACGATGGCGGAAGCCAACGAGAGCCACGCAGTCGCCAACGGCGAACCACGATTCAATGGTAACTTATGCTGAGAAATCAGTTTGTATTTAGTGTCTTGTGAAGAGCTATTGTATGATGTTTGATCTGAGATTGTGACACGGTCACAAAGCTTACATGTCAGCGTTTGATTCTTTCAGTCATAACAACCAGCTGAATTGAGTGACAGTGTACTTCTTTGTGACGCTCAGTAATCTGTTCAGTGATGAATAAGAAGGCCAAAAGTACCGGTCCCGAAGGCCAGTGATTATGAAAATGCGACTTTCACTGAAGCGAAAGTCCTCTTAACCGTTTTAGGTCGCGAATCAAAGTCCGTCATTACTGTTTAAGCTGAACAATCGAACGTGACCACGATCACAGTTCTGGATTTTTGATTTGGTTACTGACCCATTTTTTTTCCCTTTGCCATTCAGTGACGCAACTGGCATTGCGACTGTGATGTCGACATGTGGGCCGGTAGCACTTGGTAAACACGTTGACCTGGGAGTGTCAGGGCTTGGCCGAGGGCTAGTGTTAGTGTACTTCGTTAAGATAGAGAGTCGAAAGTGTGCCAAGACTGCTAGGCTCTGTACATTTTCATACGGTTTCACAGGTGCAAGATATGTTATCATCAGACTGAACAGAGGCAGAACTCTAAATGAATTGTCAGCTTCATGGATAAAACGTTTAATGAAAAACCTAGATAGAAAATTAAGTGTTGCATTAAGGGAAAGATTTCCTTTTTGACCTTGAGTCTAAAAACAGCTTATGTATTTTCTGAGATTAACCCAGTGTGTCAAATTTATTTTTCATATCAGTATGATAAGTTACACACCACTGTCAAAAATGTTAATTTATAATTAAAATCACATCCCAAAATCGGACATGCACAGCATTTAGCACTTAAGCAAGTTAATGATGTCATAATTGGATGAATTTTTTTTTCCTTTGAAATCATAAAAATAGAGGAGGTAGAAACAAGTGTGGATAATGATGTGGTAGTCAGAGGAAAGATCTTGTCCAGCATGATTATTTGTGGAATATAACATTATTCATTATATATATATTCTTAATCTTGGCACACACTCATCTCTTGAAATTTCTTAGCTCTCTCTCTCTCTCTCTGTCTCTCTCTTGAATCTTTTTCAAGTTAGTCTATCTCTTTGAAATTTCTCTCTCTCTTCTCTCTCTCTCTCTCTCTCTCACTCTCTCTCTCTCTCTCTCTCTCTCTCTCTCTCTCTCTCTCTCTCTCTCTCGCTCCCCTCACTCACTTGCTCTCTCTCTTTTAAAGATATTTGCATTTGGGTATGCAGAATAATACAGTGAATAACTGACTTCAAAGTTCTGATACTCAAATGAGTCTTTAGATTGAAGTAAAACTTTTCCTCTTTGTCTCTTCAATTAATTATTAGTCAAATTAGTGGCACCATTAGTGGCAACATGAATATGGTGTTTGATCATCTACTGCTATTTTACTGGACCTTTTTGATAGCAGCTGTGGTATGCTGCTCAGAATTAAGATTTTTGTTTATCATGACCATTAAACAGTGTTCCATATATATACAGATTGTAATAAACAGTCCTCAGTTTATGTTGTTATAAGAAGGCAAGATTTTTCTATTTCTTGCTATAAACTTTTATTTGCCAGTCAATTGTCATTTTAACCAAGTTTTCTCGTTTGTAACTTACGCTTTCAGTTTGTTTCATCATTGAGAATTGTTTTTGTAAATCTTGGTGTCAGCAAAAAAAAAAAAAAAAAAAAAAAAATCCATCCAGTTAACAACAACATGTATGTCATTAATAAGATATGTGTTTAAAAATGGATCTTTAAAAAATACTTTTAGAAACTCAAGAGTGGAAACATGTGGTCATTGATTTTGGTTCAACAATACATACTGAGATGTAACTGGGAAAACAATCTGTCCAGTTAAAATTTTTATCCAGAATGCCATATTTACTTAATTCATGTATTAATCTTTTACATATGCTTTTTTAAAGCATCTTTTTTAGAGTAAGACACAATTGAACAGTATGGAGTGGAACATTTTTTTTCACTTATTATTCAGCATTTTATCAGATCATTTGTTGTGCATAGCAGTTTTGTGATTCAGGATCTGCCAGATGCTAAACTTGGTGGTGGACAATAGGTAATTGGAAATTAACTGTTTATCTAATTCCTCAGATAAACTTGTACAATTTAACAACTGGTGTTAGGCATACTGATATAGTGATAGATCTATGATTGCAGGTTACCCCCCCCCCCCCCCCCCCTTTTTTTTTTTTTTTTTTGTTGTTGTAAATTGGCTTGACGTGGGTGAGTTTCCAGCTTTAGATTATCACACACCATGTTGTTGTTTAATTAAACAGAATATAAAAGGAAGTTCCAGGTAATATTTTGCTTCCCTGTTCTTTTCAACGTACTCTATCAGGGCCAGATAATACAGAAACATTTAGATTAGATAATTTGTTATATATTTCTTTCACAGTAAATTCTACTTACACTGTTAGAGATTACTTTATGTGTGCATTTTGAAAAAACAAAGCATTTATCATGATCTGCTTTTAAAAACTTTTCAGGAATATCTGTTGAGCATCTGAGCTTTTTCCTCATTGTTCTGAGTTTGTGTTCCATCAGGCATAATGTGATTATTACTTACATCTTTGGGTTTAGTCGTAGAAGAATTGTGCTTAAGCTTAAAAACTTTTTGGATTTTTTTCCCCCTATAACTTGTGTACTTGCTTTCTTTCACCAAAGTTTATTACTTTTCCAGTGGTTCTTTGTATGACCATAGGCGTTACAATTTTGCTTAGTTTTAAATTCATTGTACATTTTGAAGGCATGATATTTCAGCTCCAGTCCTGTCATGTCCAGTATGTGGAACATATTCTCTAAGGAAAGTGTATGTGTTTTTCCTTTTTTTCAAAAACTGTATGTTTAATTATTTCCCAGCATTTGTTTCTATCCATGTTGTCAGTAAGGCGCGCTTTTTTTTTTTTTTTTTTTTTTTGTTTTTTTTTTTGACAAAGAACGCTCTCAGTTCATTTCCATTTCCATTGCTTATCATATTCTTAATCTTTTCTTGTAAGTTGTAAGGGTGTTTTCTCACTCAATCTTGGTTAAATTTTTTCAAAGGTTGAATGTGTAATTTCAACGATCTGTGTGTATCAAAATGTGTGTGTGTGTGTGTGTGTGTGTGTGTGTGTGTGTGTGTGTGTGTGTGTGTGTGTGTGTGTGCGCGTGTGTGTGTGTGTGTGTGTGTGTCACTGTGTGTGTGTGTGTGGCTGTTGTTGTTGTTGTTGTTGTTGTTTACTGTGCTTGATTCTTGTACAGTATAATTTGACACATTTTATCCGTGTCTCGTGTCATGCTTGATTTGTTTTAAAACAAAAACTCTTCTGCTGTTTGAATAAAAACAGCTGTGTTGATGCATAATTTGTAAAATGCTACAGTTTCTGTGACCATATGTGAAAGTATTAGATTTATTTAATATGGGTTTTCACACTCGGCGTTATGTCAGATTCTGTAAGAAAAACACAGAAAGCTTATAGAAACAGTAAAATTATCCATGTTACACTACAGTATGAATTATGTTTTGTGAACAAGATTTTGTTTGTATAGATCGCTTGTGCAGGTGGTTATTGAGATCACTTACTTTTCAGATTCCAAGCCACCAATGGCAAGTCGTCCAGTTAATTTACAGCGCATCAGAGACAAAGCACAAGTATGTTCTGTTGTTATCAGTAACGTCTGTGTTGTGTGACTGTGGTGGTGTCACAGTTTTGTGTGATGATGATTAATGTCAGGTGATGATAATGATAATGGTGCCATGTTAACTCTTCAGCATGATAGACTCTATCCACCAACAATATAACATAAGGTTATAGATGCCACTCGGCACCCTCATAGCAGCCATTTGTAGCTGTGCATATTTTAATGATGTGAGAGTTAGCAGACATTATCATTTATCTTCATTGCTAGTGATCAGAAAAAACCATCTTTGTTAGTAGATGGTCAGAAGTCATTTTTGCTTTCATTGTTCATGTTATTTGGAGGCAGAATAGCTCAGTTGGTAGAACGCCCGGATTGTGATCCTGGGGTTGTGGGGTTCAAATCTCCGCCTGCCTGTTTCGGTACAGGGGGATTTTTCCCTCAGACGAGTCAGAGTTAACATTGGTTCTGACTCCATTTCCCATACAGTCCTTCAAAATGAGACTATAAACCAAGGTTCCATGTGTGAATGCACGCATAACACTTTGCAACACGTAAATCCCATCACCAACTTTTGGAAAGAGTTTGGCGTTGGTATGGATGACACATTACACATAGCATGCACCCTGCATGAGAAATGGAAAGAGTGAAGGAAGTAACGAAATTGAGTCAACGATATAGTGAACGATACTGACTGGATGACACGGGGAAACGACTGAATGAAGTGCCAGCTGGCAGCTCTTCAGTTGGCACTTCCCAGGTAGGCAGCCCGTTGTGTAAACGAGTGTGGATTGTAAAGCGCTTAGAGCTTGGTCACTAGCCGAGAATGGGCGCTATATAAGTATTTGTTATTAATTATTGATTATTCAGTTGCTACATACATGTAAAAATATATACATCTTTTTGATACAGTTTCTCCCTGTGCTAGCATGACCAGTTAGTGAGCAGTTCATGCTCACAATAGGCAGTTTCAAGATTGAAATGAAATAAAATGCATTAGAGTAATTTTTTTTCCTTTGTAATGAATATTAATGGTAGATCCCATTCATTGATTTGCCTGACATCATCTAACATTTCAATCTTAAAGAAGGAGCTTCGCCCAGTTTGCTAGATCTGTTTGGTATGAGCTTCTATGAATATGTTTGGTTGTGGCTAATGCAGTAGATAGACAGACACCCCACCACCTGTATTGTCCTTGCCGTGGAGAATGTGGAGTAACTTTCAGTTCCTTTATTCTACGGCCAAATGCTACACATCAACGCCAGCATGTTCATTAGCTATGTTTCGTCTCACCTCTTTTGGGCTTGGAATGTTATATTTGTTGTTGATTTAATTCTCGTTTCAGTGAGATTTTTAATCCTCTTAAAACTGTCATAAAGGGTAATGGACAATCTTTTAAGCAGGTCTTGTATCTTATTCTGTATTGGTTTTTACTTGTGAATTTGTTATTTTCTCTTTTTTTTTATCTTATTCTGTATGGTTTTTTTTGTGAATTTGTTATTTTCTTCTTTTTTTTCCATCGATTTTTTTCATTCCATCCTTTGTTACCTTGCCTTGTGTACCCAGCGATCTTGTTGCCCTGTGTCACACTTGGCTAAGAGTGACACTAGACGTCACACATTCGGTGAAGTGCCCAACTCAATTCCCGCTAAACCTTGGACGTTGTCATAGTGGATGGAGGAATGGTGTGTAGGGGAAGGGGGGGGGGGGGGGGGGGGGGTGGAGGATGGGGAGCAGAGTGGTTTAGGAATGGGAGGCGATGGGAGTTAAAAGGAGGGGGGATGTGGGTGAGGGGGGTGGAGTAGTGTGTGTGTGTGTGTAAAGATTTTATGCTTGAAGGTGAATGTGGTAGAAGCATGACATATACAATGTAGATTATGTATTTCATGTCTTTGTTAATTATGATTTAAAATAATGCCCCAGCCAGTTTTATTTGTTGTCTGGTCAGTTGGATTCTTTGTTCCAGAACTTGCGGGGAGATTTGCTGGAACAGTTGAACCACAGGTTGGACGACTTGTTTGACTCGTTCATCAATGAAGTGGAGCAGATTGAGCAAGATCCTCACCTCAGTAATGACCTGGTCAGGTCTCAGTCCCGAAGGTGAGGGTAACACCCTTGGTGTGTTTATAAACTTTAGCATGTGAGCTTCAGAAATTCTTTGTATTGTGTGTGTGTGTGTGTGTGTGTGTGTGTGTGTGTGTGTGTGTGTGTGTGTGTGTGTGTTTGTGTATGTGTGTGTGTAGTTCAGTAGTTCAAAAAAATTGAGAAGGGAAGGAGGATATTTAACAAACCCCCCCCCCACCACCCACACACACACACACACACACACACACAAACACACACACACACCCACACACAGGATAAACACATACACACACACACAGAGGATGCACACTCTCATACGCACGCACATGTACCCCCACACACACTCGCACACACACACACACACACACACACACACACACACACACACACAGAGATGCGCACACACACTCTCAGATACACACACAAAGACATACACACACCACAATACAACATTTGCAGTCAAACCATACACACACAGTCTGTGTCCAAAATATGCTTTTGACGAACAGAAAGTTACGAAAGTAATCATGAGGGCAGCAAAACTGTAACCTCAGTTACAAGATCCATTCTTACCAGCTTTTTGATTTTTGGTTTGTTTTGTTTTTGTTTTTTGTTAACACGTCACATGTATATCATTGCATGAGTTGCATGTTTTTTCTTCTTTCTTTCTCTTCTTTTATATTGTAGATGTGTATTGCACCATTTGTACGCTTCTTAAATTTTTTTTTTTTTTTTTAATAATTTTCTGTATATGTGTGGAAATATGATTAAAAAAAATCCTGTCTGTGCCTTTAAAGCTAGTTACCAGTAACATAAATCAAGTACAGCTTTTCTTTTTCGTGTTTTTGAATGTATGATAAACTATCCCTTTGATCATCACAAATAATAGATAACTATAACCAGATTTGTGAAAAGAAAAAGGCACACGATTAATTATTATACCGTATTAGTAATTATGTGATTATTAATTATTATGTTATTGTTAACTGTTCATGTTAATATCAATTATATGTTATTATAATTATCATATTCTGTAATACATGTACTGAAAAGGACATGGGATTGGCAGCGGGAGAAAAGGCATGAGGAGAGTTGTGGTGGGGAGGTGAGGTTGTGGAAGAGATAAAAGAGACTAGAGAGAATGAAGACGTTTACGTCACGATTAATTAATCTGTATTAGTTATTCTTTCCTCCTTGAACTGAACACAGTCATTTCTCATGGCCAAGACATTACGAAAAGCTGAAGAAGTGAATCAAAAATAACTGTTGATTCAATTTAATCAGGAAGCCAGCACGGAAGAAAATTAAAGATCTGCGTCAGCACATGTAACTGCTGCAGTTCTGATGAATCACTCTTTGTCGATACAACTACACATTAACTGCTGGAGCGATTGTAAGAGCTACCGTCTGATAGTGATGCATCAAGGACTCTGTAAATGGGATCACATGGTCTTTTTGATACCACAAGTACCAGATTCTGTAATCCTTTTTTTTTTTTTAATACATGTATGATTTCACATATTTCTCATCAGTAAAGATAATTGGAGCATAAATAAAAGCTCAGGTCAGATAATACATTTATCTATAAAACTAAAAGAATGGACAGATGAATGTAATAGTTGTACATTTTACATTTTTCGTGACCTGCATGTGTTCTGCACGCCTGTCCTCAAAACAGTCCTCCAGATGGCTAGTAAGACAATGAATGTAGACCTGTGCATCTGATGTAACGTTCAGTATTTTTGGCTATTCTTGTTTATTTGTACCTAGTGCTTTCTTAATAAGTTTATTTCTGCACAGTGCTCACTTAAAATGAATGAAAATTAAATAAAGACACAGGAAAGCTTAAGGAGGAGGGGGCAGGGGGAGTGGTGGATGGGGGGGGGGGGGGGGGGTCAGTCAGGGGAAAGAATTCTTTTTTTTTTTTAAGGGAGATGATTTGTTGTTCAGCTTGATGATTGTGTTGTGTTGATTTGCTCTGCATGATTGGTTTGTTCATGAATCATTTGAATGTGTTTGTGAGCATGGCAGTCTTTGTAACCGTGTCTTTTATGATAAATTCCCAGGGATGTGGAGCGCTTAAAGTCTGCCGAGTATTACAAGCAGTGGGTATTTTGGAACATTTCTCTACTCCTAACTGAAAACTGGCTTACCAGATTTTATGCTACACAAACTATACATTTGATTTTTTTTTTTTTCATTGGTTTCGTTTCCTTTCTGTTTGGGGTTTTGTACTTTATCGTCATTAATGTTATGATTTCTGATTATTGTTCATCTTTTTTTTTTTATCTCTGTATTTCTCTCTCCCACTGTCTCTTCTCTGTCACTCTCTCTTTCTCTCTTTCTCTCTCCCCCCCCCCCCCCCCCCCCCCCCCCCCCTTTCCCATCTTCTCTCTCTTAGATTAATATTATGGTATAGTGTTTGTCTTTTTTTTTTTTTAACTCTCTGTCTTTTCAGACTAAGTATACTTCTAATTCTGTATTTGTTTGTCTTACTCTCATACTTCATATCCCTTTTCTCTCCCTTTTTTTTCAAAGTTGTGTTTTATTTGCCATGTTTCTTCTGTTGCCCCTCACCCCCTATCCTCCCCCACATCACCCGCATCCCCACACATTCTTTCTTTTTCCCCTCATTTATAATACATGGGTTTGGTGTTTTTATTTTGTCAAAAAAATCAAATAGCAACATGTTTTAAAACAAAAAATGAAAAGGAAAAAGGAAGAACATAGGCATGATCAATGATAATGGCATCTTTGTATGTGTACTCTGAATCGTCTGAATCTTTATTATTTTTGTCAAAAACAAAGAACCATGCAAACAAATGCTTTGTGAAATAATATTCATAGGGAGTATATCGAGTGGATATATTTAGACCTCAAATTGGCAGACATTTGTGAAGGAAGGTCAGCATACCTCAGTGCAGCTTTTTTATCTCTTTTCTGATCTTGTGTTTGGCCATGGATACTTAAGGCCTTAAACATTGTTAGTCTGTTTACATTCTTGCAGGGATTTGCTGTCAAAATAGCAAATAATGAAATATTCACTTATGATCTTCAAACATCTTGTCCAAGTTCTGCTGCTTGATCTATAACTTGAATGAACAGGAATTGGTCTATGAGGTCTGGTTCTTGTTTGTAATGAAGAACCTAGTTTCATCAAAAAAACTGTTCTAATTTGAAACATCTCAGTCTTTTTCATAATATTGTTTTAAAGTAAGTTAAATCTTAGATTCCATTTAAACTTTACTTTTAATAAAAAGTATTTTAGTTTTTTCCAAGTGTTTGATCATGTCTGTGAATTTTCAAAATATGCTTTTTCAAATTGTTACGTTACAAGGTGAATAATCCTCTTAGCTGTCTTTTCCTGTTGATTGTTCAGATCTCGGTGTAAAAACAGTGTTTTCATCATTTTTTCCATTTTAATCTTAAGAAAGAAAAAGAAAAAGAAAAAAAAGAAACCACAAGACATTCATTCATTTTCTCTCTCTGATTTCTAATGTGAATGCAACATTGCACACATGTGTACAACATAATTTATCAGCGCAAAAAAAGCAGTTCAGCTTCCTGTAATTCCTGGTCAACTTCATCTTGAAGTCTGGTCCCTATCCCAAGCCTTTTCCCACAGAGGATTGCGTCTTTGGGCGTTTCAAAGATTGGCAGTAAAGCACTGTAAAACTGGTGGAAGGGAAGTGGAAGCAGATAGATTTGGTCTAGAATGTGGGAGTGGGCGAGTCTAGATGCTGTCAGGTGGTGGGTTGGTCCAGAGTGGTTGATGTAATCACTAACTCTGATGATTGGCGTGCTTGTTTGTTTTGCTGCTGAAGGTGGTGTTCTTCCAACAGAAAGAGTGTGAGTTTTAAGTGCACAAGTGGCACCCTCCAGAGGGAGAGCTCACTCA
>JADBJO010001519.1:30000-32500 GCA_016801955.1 Conus betulinus
TGCATATGTAGGAAGTCAGCTGTGTGCCCTTGACTGTTAACATTTCATCAGTAAAAAGTTTGATGGCGTTTCCTTTTTGTTAATTTTTTTTTTCATTTTCTTAATTGACTTTGGATCTTTCTGCAGAATTGACTACCAGTGTGTTATGTACTTGTCTGTGCATTTTAGGATGCTATATCAGCAAATAGAGCACATCTTAAAATACCAAAAGCTGGATCATCTCTTTTAAAGAAAATTGCAGTTAGTTATACTTTGCTGTTCCGTTACATACTGTTTATTATTTTTAGATCAGAAAATTGCATATCATGTGTACCTTTGAAGTCTTTTCAGCTATGTAAAGTGAGCAAGCATAAAGTTGTGTGTGTGTGTGTGTGTGTGTGTGTGTGTGTGTGTGTGTGTCCCATTTTTGTGGCATCTGTCTGATGTGTTTGTCAGTGTGCTGATTGGTTATAGTTTAGACGGTTTACAGTTCTGACAGCAGTCTGATTCTTATGGTTTTGATGGTTTACAGTTCTGACAGCAGTCTGATTCTTACAGTTTAGACAGTTTACAGTTCTGACAACAGTTGGATTCTCTGCATTTTTTGCCTCCTGCTCCAGTTGTTTTTAGTGCAATGATATTCTGCTTAATTTTTTTTTAAGCACATTGACACAGTATTTTAAATTTGAACTCTACTGGTACACATACATATTGTTTTGTTTTTGTTTGTTTTGTTGTCCGTCGAGACGATGAAGACCATCTAGTCATCCTGGGATCGGGGGTGAGTGCATAGATGGCTGGTCAGGCCGATCTGCGCCCAGAAAGATCTGTCACAGTACAGACAGGGGATGGTGGCAGCAGCTGGAAATCTGTTGACACTGGTCTTCCTGATCATCCTGTGCTGCTCAGCTGAAGCAGTTCTGTTGCCTTCACAGGTCTCTGCACCTTTGCGGACAACTGATCGCCACCCCGTCTCTATCCTGGGCAGCCTGCTCCCATATTGTGTGGCTGATGTTGAAGGCCTTCAGGGAAGATTTGAGGCTGTCTTTGAAATGCTTCTTCTGGCCTCCATGAGAGTGTTTGCCCTGTTGGAGTTCGCCAAACAATAGTTTCTTTGGTAGCCGATGGTCTGGCATGTGAACTACATGACCTGCCCAGTGAAGCTGTGACTGCGTCAGGATGATGCTAGGCACGCCAGCACAAGCGAGGACTTCAGTGTCCGGAATCTTGTCTTGCCACTTAATGCCCATGAGTCTTCTGAGGCAAGTGGTGTGGAAATGGTTTGGTTTCCTGGTGTGACGCTGGTAAACTGTTCATGTTTCACAGGCATAGAGCCATGTGGTGTGGGCACTGTGGCCCGATACACCTTGATCTTGGTCTCTAGGGTGATGCCTTTCCTGTTCCATACGTTCTTGTGGAGTCTGCCAAAAACGGGACTGGCTTTGGCAAGCCGGGCATTCACCTCATTCACACACACACACACACACACACACACACACACACACACACACACACACAGTATATAAGATCAAGAAATAGATATAGACAGATGAATTGGGGGTGTGGGGGTGGGGGGGGGGGGGGCTGTGTCTTTTTGCAGGTCTACAGTGCTGTGTAGTGGAATTTTTTCTCACTCAGGAAGTTCACTGGCCAAAAATAGCATTTGCTGATGCAGTAATGGTGATGTGTTTGTAAGAGTTCCCCTGTCTCCCCTTTCCCTGAGTGAAATGCCATCTTTGAGGCTTTTTATTCTTTTATTTTTCAGGATTGTGCACACACACACACACACACACACACACACACACACACACACACACACTCACACACTTCCATCCCCCCCCCCCCCCCCCCCCCCCCCCCCTCTCTCTCCCTCCCTCTCTCCCTCCCTCCCACAACCACCTCTTAGCTCCAGCCGTCTGATCCAGTCTTTTAATGCCTGTGTGTAGTTGTCAGATTCTTTTTGTGTCTGTCTGTCTGTCTTGTTGAAAATGTCAATGTGTCTATTACAGTGGAGTCTGTCTGTCTCTCTCTGTCCTGTCCATCTTCTCTCTCTCTCTCTCTCTCTCTCTCTCTCTCTCTCTGTGAATGTCATTCACCTTTTTTGATTTTGAAGATTTTATCTTTAGTTGTTTGACAGTGTGCTTGCATTCTCTCTCTCTCACTCTCTCTGTCTCTCTGTCTGTCTCTTGTCTGTCTGTCTGTCTGTCTAGCTGTCTGTCTGTCTGTCTCTCTCTCTCTGTCTCTGTGTCTGGTGTGTTGTCACGACATTGGCCAAAGGGTTATTTTTGTCATCTTGTTACAGCTAGTTTGCCTGTGGTCTCTTTCCAGTCATGATAATTTTCACCTTCATGTCCTGGTGTTGTTACAAGAGATCTGTGGCAGGCAAATTACCAGTTACACACGGGTGCTGCTGGCAACTGGCAACAAGTAGCTGTGTAACTGGCTCACTGTACACTGAATTGTGAAAGCAAATGTGAACAGATAACCGCAGAGAGAATTTAGTTGGTAAAACTTAGAGATC
>JADBJO010001519.1:37500-65000 GCA_016801955.1 Conus betulinus
GACTTGGTATAGCCTCGCAAAATGGTATGAATGTTTTGAGAAACAGTTCTCAAAGCCTTTGTAGGGGAACAAAAATCAAGTGTACAGAAGTGTTGTCGACTGTGTCAATCATTTTAGTTGCTTTTCAAATCAACAAGGATAACGCTGAGAGAGATTTTTTTTTCATGTGCATGTATATGCACTCTGACTGAAACGCTTTGTTGTCAGATTAACATTATGTAGTCAGAATGTTTCTGAACTATGCAGAATAGCGCAAAATCTATTAGCACAGCAGTGGTAGTTCCAGGTAAAACAGAGTACACAGCAACATCTCAAGTCACAGTATTTGCAGTTCTGCAGTACCAGCCAGAATCTGTTACCAGGACAGAATTTGCCCAAGGGGCATCAGAAGGCCAAGTCTGTGTTCATGTTTGGAATGCTGGTGGTCAAGGCTCATCATCGCATGCACAGATGATTGCAGAACAGGTACTTTGTTTTCAGGGAGCTTCTGGAGTCCAGCCACATCCCAGACGATCTATCACATTTTTGTGGCCATTCTCATTGTCTTCAGTCTCAACACGCTCGTCTATGACTGGGTGGAGAAAGGAACGTAAGTGAAATGTGCTAAGACCTTTCAGCTACAAAGTTCTTTTCATGTAACTTACCAAACTACCAAACTCAGTTTCTACAGCACCAGACAAAGCCAGGAACGTGATGTTCTATTATAAAAACAGCATGAGAACAAATACACATGTATGTATTTGTGTGTCAACAGACGCACATGGTATGCATAGTGTAAGTTAAATGTCATTTCATTATGAAGCAAATCAATAATATTACAGGTTAGACTTTAGTAGTTATTCACAAGAAGAAACTCTGCCCTATTTGTAATGTAATGGCAAGGCATGAAAGGGGCCGTGGAAAGATGCCTTGTGTAGTACAATCAGTAAATAGAGATTGATTAAGGTCTTATAGCCTAGTCAAACACGCTCACCTCTATAAATACATGCACACATGATGAAGTAACATGCTTGATAGCCAAGTTACATATATGTAAAACTTTGCACACACATGGATTCATATGCACTTGCACATGTATGTGAATGCATATGCGCACACACACCTGCATTTACGCACGCATGCATGCACCCACGCACGTGCGCACACACACGCGCACACACACACACACACACACACACACACACACACACACACACCTATATCTCTGCACATCATGATAATAAACACTCCCAATCTGATCTAAGATTTTATAGAAGAAGAATTTTAACAAAATTTCAGGTGTGTTTTCAGACAGTGTTTTTTTTTTTTTTTTTTTTAATGAGTTGTATAGATGCACGTTTGTGTGTGTTTTTTTTTTTTTCTTTTTCTTTTCTTCTTGGATATGAATCGAGAGTTGACTCCAACACGGTGACAGGCCTGATAGTATGATTATTTTTTTTTTTTGCGGTGAGCTGGGCTGTGAGCAACATCATTCTTCTCACTCATTCCCAGTGGAAGATGCATCATGACTTGTCGAGTGAACAGTATTGGTCGTGTGCAGGATGAACCTGAATTTTGAGCTGATCTTCTTTGCCTTCGGCAAAACTCCCAAAGTGATGTCCCTGTGGGTATGCATGCAGCTCGGCACCTTGCTCGTGCTCGTCGTCTATCCTGCGTTCTATTTTGGGCCACACACAGGATGCCAGGGTTACCGGGGCGTATGCGAATATACAATGCAGGTAAGATGAGGTGAAAAAAAAATTGTTGATATCTTTATTTTGTTTGTTTAAGTCAGTAGTGATATGTAAAAATTAACAGGTGAGAACTCGTTTTGTTGGTGCAGGTTGGCTCTGTTTATGCTTGTTTGGTTGATTTTGGGGTGTGTCCGGTCTGTACATGCATCAGCAAGTGTACACACTTGCACACTTGGCAGGTCCTTGACAAGTCTTAAAGTGGTTTGACGCCTGCATTTCAAGGTTTTGAAAGTCTTTTAGAAATTGTGTTTTTTTTTGTGAGCAGATATTTGAACAATCTTTACTTTTGTGAGCACCATCGTCTGTCCGTATCATGTTTCCTTCACAGAAGAGAGCTAGACGGGCACTCAGGAAAACTCAGACCTCCACCAAGGTTGAACATACTGTGGAACTCCTTTCATCTGGTTCTGCACCCAGAATTTGATTGGTTCATTTTTAGGACACGTTCCATCTTTCCACCAGGTTTTGTTAAAATAATGCAGCATTTTTTTTCCATAAACTGGCTGAACGGATCTAGGATCTGCCCTTTGATCTGGATCTGTTCCATAACCCATACCAGCATTCAGTGGGAGGGTTTTTAGGCTCAGTTCCAGCTTTCCACCAAGTTTCTTAATTTTGGTTGACCTGGTATTGTAGTTCTTGGAAAGACAGGATTTGTAAGTGTGAAGAGAAGCTGCCCATTTGTAATTACTGTCATGTCCTAAGGTACCAACATATACATTTCCGCTGTATATTTTTTGCTCGTTAAAGTTTTGTTTGAATTTAAGTTTACAAAATCTGTTTTGTGGCAAGAAGCTTTTAGTGAGTGTGTTCACTGAATGTCACTCACAAACTAAGTGTAGTACTGGTAGCATTGGATAGCTACAGAATTAGAAACATGCTCTTGTCCCAGCCAATCATGTGCGTTGTTGTGATTAGTAAGCGGTGACAAGTACTGCTGGGAAATTGGCTGATTTTTCTTCCTTCAGCTCAGTAGCTAGCTGAGGGTGAACATCCAAAAGGAATATTTCGAGCGTTGGCTGCCAGAACCCAGTATCTCATATACATATATATCAGAGAGACACTGGGTTCTGGCAGTGAACTCTTTTGCTCGTGCCAAACCTTCCACCAGTTCCAAGAAAACAAGAGGTGTATGACCAGGAGTCTTGTCCCTTCTGCCTGGATCCTCTCCTCAGTCCTCTCTACCCTTTCCCTTTTGCTTGCTTTCTCTTCTCTTCTCCCCTTTGCTTCAGCTTTTTTTTTTTCTTTTAAAATATATAGCTTCACAATCATGAGTGGATCAGACCTGTGAAATCGTGCACTTTCGGTGCATTTTGTTTGCCATTTTATGAACAGTGCACTGAAAATACTGCATTGCCAAAAGCTACGACTAATAGAGATGTTAAGAAGTATAATCTCAGTTGATATGAAGGCCAGTTTGTTGGCTCTTTTTTTGTTTGTTTGATTGTCAATGGTTTAACAGTTGGTCTGTTGTTTGTCTAAGGTTTAACAGTTGATCTGTCAGTTTTGAATTTGTCATGATCTGACTGTTGCATTAATACTAGAGTATTCCTACTCGATGATGTGTCAGTTTTAAAATTGTCTAGACCTGACTGCTGTATCAGTACAACTTGTATTCACGCCCAACAATCTGGCCGTTTCAAAATTGTCTTGAGCTCACTGTTACATTAATACAACTGCATGCACACTCAATCGCAGATCCTGTAAAGGTTTTGGTGATTAAAGGCTTGAGCAAAACAAAAAACAAAACAAAACAAAAAGAAATGGAAAAAAAAATTCCCAAATAGGGCCGGTCTGAGGTTGATAGATGCTTCAGCTGAAAATGTCATGTGCACAAATCAGATGGATGTTACATGAAGGATTGATTTATTTTCTGTAACATGTATGATTGCCCACCAGATGTCTACGACCTGACAGATGTTACATGAAGGACTGATTTATTTTCTGTAACGTGCGTGATTGTCCACCAGATGTGTACGACCTGCTGTGGCTGGGTCTGGTGGTGCTGTACCAGGGAGCATTCCTCATTCTACCTGTCATGTACCTGGTGGAGAATGACATGCCACCTGCCTCCTCTGTCATCATCACCTGTGAACAGGTAAAGCCCTACAGACACTTCATTTACTTTTTTTTTCTTTTTGCTGTCCCATCTTCTGTGCCACCTCAGTGGCAGTGCACCCCGCCGCTCATTCCAACACCCCACCCCCTATCCACACCCCAACCTGACCTGGCCTACCGCAGCCCCAGTGCCAGCAATCTACAGGGAGATGCCAACGTCATAGCTCATTTACTTTGTTCTTCTTGTCTTTGTTAGCTTTCCTGGTTGCGCAGACTGATTAGGTGCGTACAGTGAAACCATCCATTAGCCATTCTGCCTGAGGCATTGAAACTTGGCTACAGGGGTTTGCCACCGATGGGGATCAAACTCAACAGCACATGTGCAACTGCAGACGATGATGAATTCAACCGAATTGCGAGATACCGTACGTTTTTTTTTTCTCTGCCCTAAATCGTAGAAACCATGTTTTCCACTGAAATGTCTGTCCCGCCCCTTCAGTCTGGGTCCTTCTTTTTTTCTTCTTCTTCTGCGTACGCTGGCTGATACTCCTGCGGACACTCCCTATATGGACAGGCAAGTGTGAAACCCATGTACCCAACAAAGGGAGTGGAGTTTTTGTGTGTGTGACCATTTTTTTTATCCCGCAATTATAGGCAACTACACTCGATCTTCGAGCAAGGTGCATGCTATGTGTAACATGTCATCCATACCAACTGCCACACTGGCGTTCTTTTCCAAAAGTTGGTGATGGGATATCACCTGTGTGCAAGATGTTATGTGTGCGTTCACACACGGAACCCTGGTTTATAGTCTCATTCGAAGGACTGTATGGGGAATGGAGTCAGAACTAATGTACATCTGAGGGAAAAATCCCCTTGTACCGAAACGGCCCGGCAGAGATTCGAACCCACAACCCTTGGATTATGAGTCCGGCACTCTACCAACTGAGCTATTCTGTCCCCCAGTCTTGGTCCCATTTTGTATATTCTTTGAACTGGTCTTGCTGTGTTCTTCCCGTTTTGGATGCCTTGAAAATGTATTAGTGAACCACCGAGTTGGTTTGGCAGCTCAGCGAAGTAGACCATCTTGGGCAGGTGTTTGTCTTCTCTCCTGACACCTGTCCAACCTATGGCTGTTGAACCTTCATCATGGGAGCTTTGATGCTAGAAGCTAGGCTTCCACTTCTACACGAATTTGAGGACTAATGCTAAATGTAGAAATGGGAATAAACATTTAAAAGAAAAAAAATTTTGAATATAAAAAGAGAGGGGGAAAGAGTGAGGGTGAAATCCATGGCATATTGGTCATGTTTTCAGTATGCTAGCAGACAACGCTGATGTAATGAAGTCTTGTCAAACCTTCTTCGCAAATGCAGACAGTCAGGATTTAACTTTAAAGACAAAGTAATGTCAAACGTCAGCAAAATGCAGAAGGGAAAAAGACTGATAAAAGCTGTTCAAAAAAGAAAAAGTTTATAGTTGTGGTTGGAAGGAAAAGAGGACAGCACTCCACTCAGTGCCCAGACTTATGTCTTGCTGCACCATTTTGAAAGCAAGGTTCAACGTGTGCCTAGGGAAATGGAAGCATATCCACCTGACCCCTTATAGAATTTGAGGAATCCTGCAGGAGACTCGGCATGCTGAGGAATTTGAGTTGGAGGTTTGATTCTCCCATGAGATGCCCATGATTTTGTAGCATTTTCAATCACACATGCATACACGCATGCACTCGCACACTTGCAGTTCCACTCAGATCTGTTTTACTGCATTCGATCATTCCGTACATGCCAGCGTTTTGTTTGTTTTGAATGCATGAATTTACGATTGAATTTACTGTTGATTGAGGTTTGTGTATACAGTACTATTTTGCCAAAGATGTGGCACAGAGTTATCGATACACAGTACATTTTCAGGGAAAGGTAACTTAGATTGTTTTCACACATGTAAACCTTCAATAATCTACTTGTGGACAGGTTTCATGTATAAATCTTCGATGGTTTCATGACTGGAAATTGGGTATGTCTGAGCATCTTACTGTTGATTCCATTTTTGTATAATTACAGTTACGACTGATGATGAAAACCATGCCTTCATCAGGGAAAATGCATACAAGATTGTAAACTCAAAGAAGAATGATGACGGTAGGTCTTGGGGTTTTTTTTTTTTTTTTTATTTTCTCCATTGAATGATAAGGTATCATGACAGGTGAACATTGAATAGTTTCCCTGATAGTCTGTGAAGAAAGGTATAGCAACATTTTTTTCATCTCTCATCTCTTTATGTATAGAAGTCTATAGAATTATCAACTGATTGAGTTGTATTTTTGAAACTTCACATCCAAGACTTTTTTGTTATCAAAACATCTACAATCAAATTACGTGATAAATGTGAGTTGCATGCATGTCCCTCCAGAGTTAATACTGATGATGATTATTATATGGTATACTGATGAAAAGACTGTAAAATGGGTAAGGGAAATGTGAGCAGTGAACTGGACATTCAGTTTGTAATACATCTGACAAAACTTTCTTTGTGTTCTGGTTTCTGCGTGCTTACTTTTGTGTTTATGGGTATGGGTGCATGGATGGATTTGTGTGTGTTTGGGGGCATAGCTAAGTGCATGCATATATTCAGATAAATAAAGAATCTTGTGAATCATCGACAACAGATGAGTATGCATGAGCTGAAGATTCTACCAAATAACCAGAAAGTTTTAGGGAGGTAACATTGTCTCTAGCTGTGATGTTAATTGTTTTTGTTTTCAAATCTTAAAACGTTAAGTACTAAATCCGCCAAACATGAACTAACAAATCACAAGACAAAACACGAAGCATTTTGATCTCTTAAGTCTTCAGGCATGGGTGTGAAACTTTTCCATCTGTGGATGTAAATCCGTCAAAATGACTTTCAGTCTTAAACGGAACTTCCATCAATCAAAAAAAAAAAAAAAAAATCACGATTCATCGGTTCCAATTTTGTGTTCGATTCAAGCTTTCAATCTCTTACCGGAAGTAGCTGTTTCTGTATTTCTGGCGTCTTCACAGGCTAACACTGGCGCTTTGGGCTGATGACAAAAGTTTGCACGGTGCTCCGGAAATTAAGTAGTCATGGCATTTTGAAAGAAGGAGATCCAGTAGCATGCATCGAGGGCCAAATTAGAAACAAATGAAGATAGCAATGGCTAAATGAAACTGATGATGATGCAATGAATATCGCAAGTGGTGCAAGAAAATAATTGTGGCCGGCACGTGTTTCTGTACCATTTTCTATACCATTTGCTCAAAAACGATCAGTTATGGAGCGAACAGAAAAAAGAAACTTTGAAGCCATGCTGATCACCCAGATGATTCTACCTTTGAACACAGTCTTGATTTAAATAGTAAAGTGACCATTTTAAACATTTGTGAGGGAAATTTTGTTGATTTTTGGAATGTTTGATCAGTTCAGATTGGGTGAGGAAAAGTTTCCCTTTTTGAGTTTTTATATTCTGGTTTATTTCTACACTTTTAGACTTCAACGTTCCTGGGCTTGTACAATAAGCCATAAATATTATTTTTATCCATTCAAATGAATTAATGGAACATAAAGTCTAACAGTAACTCACAAAAGCATGTTACAGTTAAGCTTGTTACTGCAGAAATCATGCTACAATTAAGCTTTTTCTGGTGCAGGAGAGCCATCGAAATTGGCCTAAAAAATGTTAAAATTCAATTTCGCTCGGGGGGGCTTTGCCCCCCTGGACCCCCCAATGGGCACTGCCCCTGTACCCCGCCAGGGTCTAGGCAGCCCCTGGACCCCAGCCTTATTTCAGTCAAATAAAGTTTTGTAGATTTCACCCATGTCTTCAGGCAAGATGAACAATGCTCAGGGCAACAAAAATGAAGAATGTATGTCCAGAGTGTTATTCATCTTGCCTGAAGAAGACCGACCTAAGAGATCAAACGCTTGGTGTTTTGTCTTGTGATTCATTTGTTCATGTTTGGCGGATGTAGTACTTAAACTTTTAAACATTTGTTTAGATTTCGGCCTGCAGTTGCCTCACTTTGCAACTAACTGTTCTTGTTTTCGTTGTCTCACATTCTGTGCTCTTTATGTGTCATTACTTTCTCAGCACTCATTCCACCTCCTCTTCATACAGTTACACGCAGAAAAATATCTTGCCTGTTGCTGTCAAAGTATTGCCAGTTCATAGGGACAAATTGAGGAGGGGAGGTGGTATTTTTCTTGAAGAGACAACTCACTAAAGGAGACGCAGCACTGCTGCAAAGTCCTTTTGGTGATGTTCACTGATGTCTTGTTTCGATCTGAAATATGCAGGACAGTCGCAAAGACAATTGACTGAACGTCCCCATTGAGGATTATTTAACTGGATATGTGTGTGTGTGTGTGTGTGTGTGTGTGTGTGTGCGCATGCGCGCGTGTGTGTGTGTGTGTGTGTGTGTGTGTGTGTGTGTGTGTGTGCAGATGAGTCTGGAGGCTGCCCTGATTTCTCCAAGTACCTCTACTTCCTCTTCGCCCCCACCCTGGTTTACCGAGACAGCTACCCCAGGTAAATCAGGTGTTTGCAGTGGTGGAGAAGACTAGGACAGATTTTGGGAAAGTGAGGAGGAGGGGTGGGTAATAAGAGATAGGTGGTAAAACAGGACGGAATTTGGGGAGAGGGGGGTGATTATTTAGGAACGACATTGAACGATGGGGGTGGGGTGGGGGAGGGATAGTTGAGCGTGAGGCGTGGAGGAGATGGGAGAAAGGAAAGGGTGGGCCTCTCCCATTAGTATGTTCAGAAGAGGGTCTCTTAGCAGGTACCTTGTCTATGCATCAGCCCACAATGCTGGTTAGCCTTGAGCGCATGGCTAACAAGAAGGAAAGGTAAGAGGTGAAGATGGCAATGTGGACAAACAATAATGTTCCCTGTACAGAAGTAAGAGAGAGAAAATTAGATGCACCTGTGTGCGAACATCACAGGTAAGTCAGCAGCCCCAGTGTTAGACTTCACACTGATAATGTGACTTGGGCTAAGAATACATGTGCTTTTTTTTTTTTTTTTAGAATTTCGATGTTTGACAGGTGACCTGCTAAATTCACAAACCGTATGCCTTGTAACAGCATTGTTGTGTTTCAGTTGTCTTTTTCCCATTGAGATTTGGAAATGTCAGTCAGTATGCCCAAGTATGTTATTGAATATCTTGCACTTTTTATAAGTGCAGATATCTGAGAGACAAATGGAATAGTTGATTTTTTTTTCCTGTTTTCTTTTTTTTCCAATTTTTCTGAACTATCTCTATTTTAATCTTGCTTTTACTACTATGCTCTAAATTTGTCAGATTTGAACTGCTCCATGATTTCCGTACTTTGTATACTAAAATGTAATAGTCTCATGCAGTTAGAACTTCATAGAGCAAACGCTGTTGGAAAAAAAACATTCATTATGATATCAAGTTTTTTAACCTGTTTTGCATTCCAGAACCAAAACTATCTGGTAGAGCTACATGGTCCAGATTTTCATTCTCTTACAACCCAGATGATTTGCATTCATAATGACATCAAGTGTTATGTCTGTCTTTGTGCCAGAACCAAAACCATCAGGTGGCGCTATGTGGTCAGCAACTTTGGCCAGGTGCTTGCCTGCCTCTTCTACACCTACTACATCTTTGAGCGCTTCTGTGTCCCCGTCTTCCAGAACTTCAATCGTGAGCATGTCACTGCTAAGGCGCTCATGCTGTCCGTCTTTGGGTCCATGATGCCTGCGACACTGGTCCTGTTTATAGGTGAGGAGGCCCTGGCTCAAGGAACTGGACAAGAAAGACCTTGACATTGCTTTCATCGTACATGTGATGCGTTTTTATGATAATGAGATTCAAAGGGGGGTAGTTAATGTTGTTGAATCACTGGTACAGTGAATCATAAATCCTTGAAGGTCGTTGAAATTGGCAGGCCTCGTGTTAAGGCCTGGAAAACAAGATTTTTATTCAGGGTTTCTTGAAAACTCTTTGCAGTTTTAGGCCGCCGCTTTGTGTGTACCTTATTGTTGGGGAGTGTTGGTTGGTTGTTTTATCTTGACTCATCTTCCATTCTCCAAGAATGGCATTATTTCCATGCGGCCTATGCTGGTCCTCTGTCAGTGGCCACTCACAGGAATTGTCCAGTTGTAGTCCCAGCCCCACAGTCCACCAGGAGCATCTCGGCAATCAATACCTGGCTGTCATGAGATCAGTACCTGGCTGTCATGAGATCAGTACCTGGCTGTCATGAGATCAATACCTGGCTGTCATGAGATCAATACCTGGCCATCATGAGACAACTCACCAGAGAAGATTCTGCGCTGCTGCCGAGTCACATCGATGGCTTTCTGTTGCAGTCTCGGTTTTCAGTGGCTTTTTGTCTGATCCAGTATATGTAGTAGGACACCGCCCACCTTACTCCCAACTTACGATTTTAACTGTCGAGTGGCAAAGCCAGCATGAGTGAAAATCCCACTCTTAGAGGATTCGGCCAGTCTCGTCTGGTCCCAGTGACTTTGCTGATACTGAGGACTCCGATAGAGACTGGGCAAGAAGATGGACATGGAAAGGAAATCGAAACTGGGGATACCATGAGAGTAGGGCTTGAAAGAGACTTAAAGCTTTTTGTTTTGTTTTTTTTTAAATAATGATCAGTTTAACCCTCTTCAGTATGCACTTATCTGAGCTTAGTTACACCGAAAACCATCGGCAAGATAGGTAACTCCGTAATTTGAACATGGTTACTCAATTAGAAAAATAATTTAAAAGAGAGGAAAGGAAAGAATGAAATGAAAATAATTTTTTAGTAGTTTGAAGAATGTCACATGAGCCATTTACTCGGGGAAAAAAAAAAATCTTCTTCTCAGAACTTTCTTCCGAATCGTTGCTCATCATCCTGGAACCTCATCCCAGTCGAAATCTAGGTCACTCTAAGCTTCATTACCCAGCACTTTCACTAAGTCTTATGCCGTAAATTCTACAAATCACAGTATCTCCATCACTAAATCTCATTATAGAACGGCAGCAGAAATCAAGGTTAGCCATGGTGAAAAAACAGCATTTCGACTTCAAAACTTTAAAAATTCGTAACTCGAGAACCACGGCACGCATCGACTCGCGTTTTTTTTTTGCAGACGGTAGAAAATGGCTACAGGAAGAAGGAAATCACGTTCTTGCGAGACTTCCTTTTCTACGAGAAACATGGCGGCGCCCATTGTTGCCACGTGTTTTTTACCGGGCGCTGGCAGGCGCTCAGCGTTTTGGCTGTGTGATTTCCCTAGCGGGCGCCCGATCGTCAAGAGAGTTAAGGTGATGATATGGTATTTCATTCTGGTCAGAGAATGCATGAGACAGTTCTCTACAATGCCTTTCGTGATAGGTCCAGGCATCAACCAAGCCCATGACACTCAGACATCTCAGTAAACCTGTGCAACACTTTCAAATATGCAGTCACAGAGTGGACGAAACAGAACTGCGTGGTCCAGTCTGCCCATTGAACGAGTGGCACAGGCAATGCTGGACATGAGCTGGAAATCCCCACAAACAAGGAGTAGAACTGTCTTTGGGATTCAAACCCTCAGCCTCCCAACTACAATCCTGTTGTGCTGACCACTGCATCATAGTGACTAGTTTGCATGTTTTCTGTCTTCATGAGAATTAGGAAAAAATAAAACCAGAAACTATCCCTGATTAAACGGCAGTCACAGAATGATACCATTCAGTGACTGTGTCAGCTGTTGATTTTCACATCTCTTTTAGCTTGCTGGTAGCTTATTTCAATACTGTATGTACTGCAATATGTACAGTGTTTGGCTGTGTGTTTACACCAAATTTTCAGTCATTCACAAAACAAATGGAGGGGATCTTGGTGATGGAAGCAGTCATGAATAACAAACAAGTAGGGTAACTCATGCTCCCATGATGAAATAAATAATACACGCCCATAACTCCAAACAAAAGCTGCTTATGATACCAAATCGCCAAGCGGAAATAACAACACAGAACACACAGAACAAACAAGGCATTGTGTTAATCCTATCTGAGTGGAAACACATTTGTATTTAGTTTTCCTCGTTTGAGGGGAGAGGAGGAGGAGACTTGTCTGTAATGGATTTTCTTATTGTATTGCCTACTGTTTGAAAAAGGCGTATTTTTTTCCTTATCGTTAAACTTGAATCTTCTGTATAACGTCCATAAGTTGATTTCCTTTAAAGCTTTATTCCTGTATTCATCACTGCATTTTTTTTTTCTCTCCAGATTCTTTTTGCCATCCTACATTCTTGGCTGAATGCTTTTGCTGAGATGCTTCGGTTTGGGGACCGACTCTTTTACAAGGTAAAAATTTTTGTTAATATTATGCCGGATAATTCTGAATCAACTGGAGCCATGATATAATCATGTTCAGATGAGAATGAACTTTCACCAATTTTTGTCAGGTTGTGGTCTGTCATGTACTACAAAGTGTTTGAAAAAGACTTTGATGTCAAAATATATGAAAGGCTTGGTCCTGCTGTGGTTATTGTCCAGTGCTCTCAATTGATTTTAATTCTAATATTTTAACAAATCAGATTTTTTTTGGTTAGTTTGTTTTTTATATGTCTAGTCATCCATGTCAGTTTGGCCATCTCGTTTGCAGTTTTAGGTGGAAAATTTCATGAATTGTTCATCTGTATGTCACAGCTGTATTGTGTAAAATTCAACTGAGAGTGGATAAAAATTGCTTTTGAAAGATGCCATCCATCAATTTTGCTCTTTAAAATTTTGAACTTGAGTTTAGTTTTCTCAATTCTATTGATATTTTTGGGGCCGGAATAGCTCTGTTGGTAGAGCGCTGGACTCATGATCCTGAGGTTGTGGGTTGGAATCTCTGCCAGGCCGTTTCAGTACAAGAGGATTTTTCCCTCAGAGTTAACGTTGGTTCTGACTCCATTTCCCATACAGTCTTTTGAATGAGACTATAAACCGCACCGAACGCATGCATTACATCTTGCATACACATAAAATCCCATCACCAACTTTCAGAAGAGAAGGCCAGTTTGGCCGTTGGTATGGATGACACATACACAGAGCATGTACCCTGTGTAAGAAACGGAAAGAATGACGGAAGTAAGGAAATCGAGTGAACGATATTGAACGATACTGAGTGGATGACACGGGAAATGACTGAATGAAGCGCCAGCTGGCAGCTCTTCAGTCGGTACTACCCAGGTAGGCAGCCCATTGTGTAAATGAGTGTGGATTGTAAAGCACTTAGAGCTTGGTCTCTAGCCGAGAATATGCGCTATATAAGTATTCGTTATAATGATTATTATGCTGAAGAGCATTAAGCTGGTCATACTTCTGAGTTTTTATACATCCAGCTGAAAAGAAACAATGATCGGTAGAAAACAGGATTAAATGTAAAAACATGAAAATAACCCAGAGATGCGACATGATTCATTCTGAAGTGGGGAGTCAAGAGTCGATGTGTCGTCGTTAACTTTGTCAGTTGCTTTGTTTTGTGTCACAGGACTGGTGGAACTCCACCACATTCTCCAACTATTACCGGACATGGAACGTGGTGGTACACGACTGGCTGTACTGCTACATCTACAAGGATGTATATAAGGTAAGACTGGCTCTATGTTACGTCTACACAGACATATACAAATGTAGATTGACTGTGTCGCATCCAAAGGCATGTGTATCAGATTCAATAGCTTGTACTTTTTACATATGAAATGGTATATGTTAGGTAGGTTTTACAGTACTTCAGTTGAAACATTTCCATGTAAAGTGTATTTTAAGTCAAGGGAGATGGTCTTGCTTCAGTTAGCAGCCAAAAAGGAATCCTGAGAGTAATATGTTATTTGCCCACATATGTCTGTCTAAACCCGAGTAATCCTGAGAGTGATACGTGATTTGCACATATGTCAATCTAAACCTTAGTTTCAGCGTTGTTTCTTACATCTCTACCCTCATGCAAGTATGCACTTAGGAGAGAAAGGCAGCACAGAAAAAAAGCCAGAAGTATCCAGTGGAGGGCTTGATGTAAAGGACTGCTTGAAAAGATGAGTTTGAAGATTGATGTAAAAGTGTAGAACTGTGATAGACAGAGAGCAGCAGGGAATTTCATGTCCATACTGCAGAAAGAACAGACAGTCAGTGCTCTCCCACCTCTTCTGAATTTTGGGAGGCCAAAAATCGTGTCATCTGTGCGACTTGGAATTAAATTGCCTTGAAAACTCTCAATGGTCCATAAACACAACATGGTAATATCATGTATTGTGTGCAGTATGAAAGAATCTTGTTTATGTTTGAAGTGTAATTATGCTTGAACCCATAAATTGGCTGGGCCCATGTATGGTGCCATCAGGTGTGTACATGCTAACATGCATTTTTATGTGTGTGTGTGTGTGTCTGTGCGTGGGCAGTTGCTGGGATCCAAGAATCGGGCTGCTTCCATGGCGATGGTGTTTCTGATCTCGGCGGTATTCCATGAATATATGTGCTGGTGGTCACTTTCGCTTCTTCTTCTACCCTGTGCTGTTTGTCATGTTCGCTGGAGCCGGATGTGAGTGTGTCCTCCTTCCCCTCTCTCTGTGTTGTCTTCCACTCTGTGCTGTTGGCAGAGTTGTTGAACTTGCTCTTCAGGCGTAATGAATTACAGTTTTGAAGGCCTGACTTCCATCACGCCTAGAGATGGCTAACATTATTTTTCCAGTTGGGGTTTCTACATAAATCCTCTCAAAGTTACTTTCATGCAGACTGACAGCTAATTTGCCTGCCATTTGTCCCCCTCCCCCCCTTCCCCCCACTCTCGCTGTTACTCATCTTCTTTCTTTGTTGGTTTTGGTGTTTTTTTCTTTCTTGTCCATTCTCTCCCCACTTCTTATTCATCTTCACCGTATGTTGGTTTGCTTTTGACTTGTACCTAAATAAGATTTACAGGTTCAGATTTGAATTTTGTATGTGTTCAGTTGGGTGGTCCAGTATTCCAACATACATTTTTTGATGATTTGATGTGATTCCAATCGTCGTTGTCCTGGGTGTGTTGTGCAGTTGGGTTCATCTTCCTGACGGACAAAGGGTCAAGTCGTAGCTGGAACGTGTTCATGTGGGTGATGCTCTTTCACGGTAACGGGCTCCTCATGTGTCTCTACAGCATGGAGTGGTACGCCCGCAAGAGCTGCCCGGTCATCGCAGTAGTTTTGTCCCTTGACAGTGGACATTTGGGTCATCGTTGCGTCAACGCTGATTTCCTTTGATTTAATAATTTTTTTTTTTTTTTTAAATCAATATCCACCAGTGTTTTTATTATTTGCTTGATTAATTCTGATTCTGTAATGGTTTATTATTAGTGGTGAATGGTATTGCGGGTTAGGTAGTTGGCTGTTTGGATGGGGTTTTTTTTTCTTTTTTTTTTTTTTTGGGGGGAGGGGGGGGGGGATAGGTTAGTTTGCACTCTGACTACTGCTGTATGTTAAGTGGTTGGAAATATATCATTAGAGTGTATTTCTGTGCTGATTATGTTGAAAAGATGTGCAGGTGTTCTCAGTATATTCCTGTGTTTTATTTCACGTTATGTTCAGACAAGCACTTTCATTTTTGTGATTATAATGTGACTGACAAGTACCTAGTTCACTTCAGGTGTGTGTGAAAGAAGTCTCCTTTATTGACGACAAAAGCTCTTCCTTGCCCCCCCCCCCCACCCCCCCCCCTCCCTTTCCACCACCATAGAACAAAAAACAACAGAAATGATAAGCAGTGCAGGTTTTGCTCACATGATAAAGTACTTACATGCACATAGCCTGCACAGCTGCTTACTGTACAGTACCTGTCTGGTACATGTGGACAAGAGGCACACAGAAGAAACAAGGAAAGTTCAGGGAAAGGACTAGGTTTCATGCTAGATCACATGCCCCGAATCAACACAAGCATCTGGCAACAAGAGCAGGAGAAAAATGCACATTGGTGTCAACTACAGTGAACTCTTTGGGACTTGCAATGTTTATTGGTGGCCGATATTCTCTTATTTTCCAGCACCGAACAAATGTAACAGGATATGAACTTTCATGTTTCATGCCGATTCAGTTTTATCTGAAACAAGACCTGTCCATTTCCGCAGATGCTGTGATGCTTTTGGCAGAGATATAGGCACAAATTGAACAGAGAAGGTAGTGAACTTTGTAGTAAATGAGTTTTTAGTGTAGACTGGTTTGACTTTTTTTGCTTGTTGATCTGTCAAATTTGTTAGTAATTTTTTTTCTTCATCATTCAGAGTAGATAGGTAGATACATAGATAGATACATAGATAGCCATTTATCATTGTAGTGTTCTGGAAAAGAAAAAATGTTCTTCATCAAAAACTTTTTGGATTGAATCAATTGCCACAGGCACTTTTTATAATTCTTATCATTATCATTTGATGTTGTATAACATGTTGAATTTATGCAAGCCCCTTTGCTAGCTCTGTTTGTCAGAATGATACCAAAATGGGGAATTTGTATACATTTGTGACTTCTTGGTTTGACTGGTAAACTTACAATGAAAGGGCCGGAATAGCTCAGTTTGGTAGAGCACCTGATGCATAATGCTGGTTATCCTGGGGTTGCAGGTTCAAATCTGCACCACACCGTTTCAATACATAGGGATTTTTCCCGCAGAGTCAGCATTGTTCTGACTCCAAAAAAGGCCTTTTAATGAAACTTTAAGCCGAGGTTCTGCATAACTTTTAGCACACACATAAAATCTCATGCAAGCTTTCTGAAGAGAAAGCCAATTTGGCCAGTAGTATGGATGACATATGTGCACATAGCATGCACCTTGAGTGAAAAATCGAAAGAATGGAGGAAGAAAATAGTGTGAATGATATTGAATGATGACTATGAAAATGACTGAATGAAGCACTAGCAGGCAGCTCATCAATTGGCTCTACCTAGGTAGACAGTCAGTTGTGTGAATGAAGGAATGGCTTTTAAAGCACTTGGAGCTTGGTCTGTAACAGAGGATAAGTGCAAATGATTACTCATAATGATAAGGATGTCAAACTCTAATCCCTGCCCATTCTTCGTGTGTGTTTTAGTCATGGCCGTCAGAGAGTTGTTTTACTTGGGCGGGGGAAACAATGGAAATGGCGCTGACATCATCCTGTATACAGAAGTGGGAGAATGTGTATGGGGCATCTTAAGAATAAAGTGTTTAGCACAAAATTCCGGAGAAGAATGTTTATGGGGCATCTTGATAATAAAGTGTTGAGCACAAAAAATTCTGGGGGAGAATAAAGTGTTAAGCACAAAATCGTGGGGGAGAATGTTTATGGGGCATCCTGATAATATAGTGTTAACTTTTAGCCTATGGCATGCACGGCTCGTGCGTTGCTCATAGCTGTGCTGCCTACGACACACACGGTGCTGTGCACAACGGAGAGCTCCGTTGTGTACGGCGCGCACACATCCGTGTGTTCTCATTTCGGAAAATTCTAGTATTCAACTCTAACGGTCCAAGAAAAATAGCTCCTGCCAGAACTTGATAGAGGGTTCCTGGTAGCCTGACATGTCTTAGTTCTTAAGTTCAAGCAAAGTTCATATTCGCTATCTGCAGCTGACACAAAGAACCCCTCGCTGGGTGTTACCGACCTGAACTGACCATATTTCTGGCACTGGCCTTTCGTCTGCTAGTCAACATGTCAGCTCGGGGCCGGCAAGTCATTTCTTTACAACAAGTTATTGAAGAATTATTCAAGGTGGTTCCAATACAAGGAAAGTCGATCGACAGTGGAGATGGTAGCGAAGATGAGGAACGTCTGTTTGAAGATGTTCGTGATTACAATGGCAAAAATAACTGATTCGACTGATTCATACACACACACACACACACACAGGCACTTGACTTGCAAAATCTCTGTAGCCCCAAAAATTCTTCTGTGAAATTGTTTGAAAATGGATAATAACAGATAGCGAAAAGCATCATAACATAAGTGTATTAGGTGAGTGCTTTTTTGGTATCAATTTGCATTCCTGCCATTACTAAACATTGATCGTCAACTCTGCACTTGTTTTTATTTCTGTGTGTTTTGGTTACTTTATTTATCCATGCGTTGTCTCAACGCAGGATCTCTTAAGAGTTCTGAAAGTGCATTCATCTAAAAGTCCCTGATTTCTTCTTCTCAGACATACCAAACATGATGATAAACACGGACCAAACATAACATGTAAAATAAATTCCAAAAATGCCAGAATCACTGCATAGGCAGGGGTTTTAGCATGAGCAGCTGTGTCCGGGAGGGGAGAAAACTCACGCTGCATGCATTCGCAGGGATAGTGATAAGCACAAACTTTGGGGGAGAATGTTTATGGGGCATCTTTATAATAGTGTTAAGCACAAAATTGTGGGGGAGAATGTTTATGGGGCATCTTAATAATAGTTTGGCACAAAATTCTGGGGGAGAGTGTTTATGGAGCTTTTTAATAATGAAGTGTTAAGCACAAAATTCCTGGCAAAACAGAGCTTGCAAACTGGCAGTAGCTTGGCAAGTACCTTGCTAAACAGGAAGTCCCACACCAACTCCCCGTGTTGCTGTTGAGAATTTATCACGATTGATCAGTTGCCGTTACAATTTATCATTAGCATTGTGTATACAGTGTGAAGCAAGTGACAAGAACCTGTTGCTGGATGTTGCAGGACAACTTCCTGGACTACCTGATCCCCCGGTCATGGATGTGCGACTTCTCTGGGATCAAGCTCAGTTAGCCTGTGAGGATGGATTCTGTCTCTGGACTTGCCCCGTGTTCCGGGAGCTTGCAGCTAAATGGGTGTGAAAACGGAATCCCATGAACCTCTGTGTGGAGGAGTGCAGCATTTAAGCGTGGACATTGGTGTCTCTGATACTGCCATTTACGTGTGAGGGGGAAAGAACAGAAAAAAAAGAAGGTACCTTTGCGGAACCTTAAAGGTTTGATTACCGTGAGCTTTAACATCTGTAACGGGTGAACAGATATACTTTTTTGATGGTGTTACTTGTGGCATGGGCAGATTAAGGAATTGCATCAGGAGATCGGGAGACTTGGTTTCTTTAAGCCCGTCTCCTGTTCATTTTGAGATTGCCTTTGAATGCTGCCTGGTTTGAGGTAAATCTTTGTACTATTTACAGTGCTTTGTTTGATTGGTTGTTTTAGAAATAGCAAAGGGCTTCAGCAAATTTTGACAGCGAGGGAACAATATCAGTTGTTTGAAGAGACAAGCCTACCTGCATTGCTGTCATCATGTATTTCATCATGTATTTGACTAACATGATTGTGATTTATTGCCATTGGTTAACTTCACGCACTAAATTACATATTGTCATCTGGTGGAAAGACCTTGGTTTCCTTGAAGAAGATACCATGAGGAACATTTTCCCAAAAGATCCCAAAATTCTGCAGAATACTCCCATCTTTGGTGACAGAAGTGCTCTTGTTATACTGGGATAGTGTTTTTTTTCCCCACGTCTAAATTGCGTAATGGTCTCTCCCACCCCACCATCTTTACCTTTCATTCTTCATGTCCATTTAAATCCCTGTATTGCTTTTTCACATTTTCATGAACAATTGTCCAGATTGGTACCAATGAGTTGCAACATTGCCTGGATTGGTACCATTGAGTTACAACATTGCCTGGATTGGTACCATTGAGTTACAACATTGCCTGGATTGGTACCATTGAGTTACAACATTGCCTGATTTCATCTTTGCAGCTGCTTTTTGTGAAGAGAATTGAAAAGTAGCACAGTAAGAATTCATAAGCTCCATATTAAGATTTGACATCAGTTGTAAGAGACAGATTAGCTTATGACTGACACCCCCCCCCCCCCCCCCCCCCCCCCCCCCTTCTTTCTCTCATCTTCTGTACCAAATCTGCATCGGTATCTTTTCTCCTTTTTTTTTTTTTTTTCCCTCTGGGTTATATTCAAATTATTGAAAGAAGACACCAAATCATGACTCTTATTATTTTGGAGACTGCTGCATAGTCTTGGCTGCCATGAACATTGTGTGGTCGTTATCATCATGTATCATCTGCTGGAAGATTTGTACATGGGTGGGCTTTTATCTGCCATGTGCTGTTGTCATTTATGACACAGACTTCACTGTGTCTGAGTGCTAGTGAATGAGTCTTTTGTTTGGGAATGAGGATCAGTTTGCTTGGATCTTTGTGAAAATGTATTTCGCTGTGAATTATCATGTTAGCAATAATTGTACCATGATGGCTTGTGAGGAATGTATTTGGCTGCTATTTATTGTGATGGCAATAATACAACAATGATTTTTAGGGATTTATTAACTCATTATCCGCAGGCCTCATTGAAATGTTTTGAAAAATGCATGTATTGTTCATGCATTTTTGTTGATTGCTTACAGACTTTGCAAGTGTGGTTCAAACACAGTTTAATTGGGGAGCATTAATTCTCAGCGAAGGATAGCTCATATACATTGATATTCACCTCTTTTATTGTTTTTTTCTTTTCTTTCTTTTTTTTTTGTTTTTCATTTTGCGTGACATTGCTTCTACTTTGGTGTTTAAGATTGTAGTTTGTTTGAACGTGGTTATTTTTCAAGAGCCAAGATTTAAGATCATTTGAAGATTTGGTTGTTTTTTTTTCTTTCATGAGCTGAACGTTAACAATGCGATCATCCAAGCATCACAACATGTGAATTAATACTAACTCTAGAATAAAAAGAATACTGAGCTTTGTGGCAATTCATAGATAGTTGTGAGTGAACTTGATTTTTACATTCAGGTTGAACATCCATACCCACCTCAGCTGACACCGTAGATTGGCGTAGTCATACCAGGAGAGTGAGGGCAGGGGTCTTAACTCTTACCTGATGTTACACAGGGCTTGCACAGTTTTTGGAAGTCTTTGAAAAATGAATGGGATCTGTGAAAATCCATAAAAGGTTAATGAGAATGTCATAGATGTTGAAAAAATCTGTTTAACTGTTTCCCCAAAATGAGTATGTATCCCATGAACAGTTTGTGTGCCCCTGACTCGGTTGTGACGTTCAGCATGACACTTCTCATTTCTTAGAGTGCAAATCCTTGAATGACAGAGTTGTGTCCCTTGACAAGAGAAAAAAAAAAAAGAAAAGAAAAAGGGGAAACCCAACCAGGTGCTATGATTGGTCTGACAGCCGTTGTGACCGGCATTGTTTTAAAAACAGCTCCAAAAACGCCCAGGAATTGTTGCTTCAGATACAAGGGTCAGAGAAGGCTGACTGTAAGGACAGGCTGCAAAAGCATAGACTGACAAAATGTGAAGGGTTTGGCCCGCTGGGCTGAATGTGGATTGGTTTGTCAGCGATAAGGGACAGTGCACTTGTTTCATTATCTGTGTGTATTGTCGTTTTCACCGTGTGGACATCTGCTGTGTGCTGTTGGTGCATCTTCAACACCTCATATTCTCACCTCCAAACACTGGCTCCCTCCAGCGCAGCCACACCCGGGTGTTGCTGTCATAATCCCCTGCAGCAGCAGTCCACAGGGAGTTTATCAGTATGTCATCATTAGGCAACCTGCCAGAGGAAACACTGCAGGGTCATTTTGGTGGTGATGGGTGGCATATGTTATTACCCAATTCACATGGGATACCACTTACTAAGGCCCATATAGTCTAGGATAATTTCTCAGTCGCAGAGCCATTGTATCTTCCTTTAGAGGGAGATCATTCCTGGCTGCTGAAGCTGCTCATGGTTGTTGCGATCATTCTAAAACCTTTCAGATGTCTCGCAAGAGATGCAGGTTTTATTTGGCGTAATTCTGTTTCAAGTTGAAAAGTGATTGGGCTTGTTGTTTGGATTCTGCAGCCGCTTTTGATGTGAAATGTCAGACTCGTGTCTTTCTTGATTTGCTGTGGGGGTTTGTGTACAGAGTCATGGGGATGTGGTGTCCAGTCTTGTTTTGAATCGGTTCTCTTCATCTTGTCATGGTGCCTCCACACTTTTCTGTCTTGATGAAAAAAAGAAGAAAAAGATACAGAGTTGCTTTGTAATCAAGATTAAGATCAAGATTTTTTATTAGCCCAAAAAGCAACAGAGGAAGGAAGTTTGGTTTTACTTTGTTCCAACTTACATACAGTATGCACTCGGAGTTAACATTGTTCTGACTCCATTCTCCATACAGTCCTTTGAATGAGACTATGATCCAAAGTGCCGTGTGTGAACGCACGCATAACATCTTGCTCACACGTAAAATCCCATCACCAACTTTCAGAAGAGAAGGCCAGTTTGGCCATTGGTATGGATGATGCGTTACACATCGCATGCACCTTATCCGAAGATGGAGTATGGCTGCCTTAATGGCTGGATGAAAAATGGTCATACACACAAAACTCCACTGCCTGTCTATACAGGGAGTGTCCACAGGAGTATCAGTCTGCGTACGCAGAAAGAAAGAAAGAAAAACGATCATTAATGCTGACACCAAGCAGGACTGATGTAGAAAACCTTGCAATAAACCACCACTTAATGTGGGGTTTTTTGTTTTCTTTTTGGGGGGGTTTGCAGAGTCTAGCCTGTTAGGTGGAGCTTGATAATTAGGAGAAAAATTTGGAGAGAAAGATGGAAGCACCTTGTAGATGGAAGGTGGTCAGCATTGGAAGGGTCAAGCTGGCTTCCTTACTTGCCCTTGTCCAGATATTCTCGTTCTTGATTTACTTTTTTTTTTCTGACGGGGTCTTTTTTTTTTTTATTAGTTTGTCTGACTTTTGTTGTTGTCTTGCTATAGGGAGAGCTCTGGATGATCTGCACACAAGTACAGCAGTTGGGGTGATAGGAGGGGGAAGGGGTCTGTAGAACCCCAGTTCATGGCTTACTAGTTAACAGAGGTGTGGTATCCAGTGCTTAGTCATCAAACTTGGCAACGATGATTGCTGTGTGAATGTGTAGTAAGCTGTTGCTTTTAAATTTTGCAAAATGTAGACAGCTTTTTTTTTTTTTTTTTTCGTTATGCTCAGTTTGATGCTGCATCTCCCACAGTTGATTTTTTTTTTTTTTTTGTTTTTTTTTTTTTTTTTTTTTTGTTTGACTTTTCTTCTTCCCCATGTTGATGCTGTCATTGGAACATGCATTTGATTGCTTGGAAATGGTTGCATGTTGTTTGTTTATACTGTGACATGTGGACTGCTTTCTGCCTTCTTGTACGATTTTAGTTGTAGCTTTATTGACAAACTCATGCAGCCATACCTTTTACTTTTTCTTGCACACTGTGTTGAAAAAATATGGCTACCTTTAATGCTCCACATTACCCGGAAGTACACCAAAAAAGAAAAACAAAGAAAATGTTGCATAATGGATTCATTTAATGTAATATAAAAGGTGCTTTGCTCTTTTTCATGTTTTCCAGCTTTGTGTCAGAGAGTGGTCGCATTTTTCCTGCGTTGCATTGCTTGGGGATTTTTCAATATGAATTTTATCCATGCTTTTTAGGCAGATAATTTCCTCTTTTTTTTTTGGCCACTATCTTTGGGTCTGCCTTTTTTGAATTACATCATTTTGTTCTTTCATGTGTTGTTATGTGTTCGTTTGATTTTGTTTCCTGCCCTTGTCACCAATTCGCCCTTTAATCTGTACACTTTTTTCTCTATAATTTACAGCGTTCCAGACAATTTTTTTTCTAGTAATCTGTTGACTCAGTAGAGAAAATGTAAACGCCATTCACAGTGGATTCAAGCCACATGTTCTTTAATACATATTTGCTCACATGGCTTTTAATTGTTTTTTTTTTTAATGGTAACTTGGGGTACATTTTTTTTTCAACAGAGGGTGAACACTGGTGCAGAAAAGGCCAACACCCACAGCATGTTTTATGAAGAAGTCGATAATTTGAAAGTCATGTTATGTGAACTGATGACAGATGTGCATGTTTTGTAGACAGTGCCTGTGCTTTTGACAGGGCAGAAATTTTTCTGTCTCCCTGTGCCTGACAAAAGCTCAGAAAGGACTCTGTAAGGTGGCTTGGGTCTGAGAGACACTGATGCTGAAGTTGTCCTCTTAGAATGACAGAATGGAATCAGGGGGATAAGAAAAGATTTGCCTCTGAGAGTTCAGAGTTTGCATTTGCAGGCAATTTATTTCGATTCACGCTGAAATGCAAATTCTGATGAAAATTTTCAGTTGAAAAACTTTTTTTTGAAGAGGAGAAAAGTACACCAAATTCCACTTTTTTTAAAAAAGTTATTGTTGATAATTCTCTTCTGTGATCAGAAAGACTGACTGCAAATAATCAGGTGTCCAGAACTGTGAAGAAGAGGAGGAGGAGGAGGAGGAGGATTGTTGCCGGTGATTTTTGAATAGACATTGCTGTTTATAGGTATTGTTGCTTTACAGTTGTACATTTCTGTAATGTCAGTGAATACTTTTTTTTTGCAGAATGTCTTTCATGTTTATGGTTTTGGAGCATACTTTTTTTTTGGAATGTGTCTTGGTAGCTGCTGTTTGTTGCTTTAATTATGACTGCATGAAATGCGATTCTTGATTTCCATAGCTTGATAGAAGATGAATGTGATGTGTCCTTTTTTTAATTCATTGTTCTGACAGATAATTGGAAGGTTGTGTATGTGTCACTGTTTGTACTCCTTTGAATGTGTGTGTGTGTGTGTGTGTGTGTGAGAAGAATTATTTATAGACAGTTGTTAGTATTCAGATTTGATCAAACAGCCTTTTGTTGTCCTCTCAGCCCTTCTCTCTCTTCTCTCTCTCTCCTTCCAACTCCTTCCCTCCCAACACCTGCTTTCAATCCCCCCGCCCCTCCTCCATCCTTCTCTTCCACTTTCTTTCTCCCATGACCCCACCTACATCTCCCCTGTTTCCCTCACCCTGCCTGCTCCTCCTTCATTCTTTTTGCAGTATTCTGGCATTGCTGCCAACCCTGTCCCCCACTCCCCCTTCTTCCTGAAATTTCACCACTGTAAAATCATTCCCCACACCCTGAGGAACTGAAAAGAAAAATCAGAATGTCCAGGTTTTGTGAAAAATAAAATGTGTGTGGTTTAGGGGTGATTTTTAGAATGGGCCCATGAAATGTTGTAGAATAAACTCAGAACAATATTTTGTGGGTGTTGGCACTCATTGTGAACAGTGCATCTCCATTTTTAAGCCCTACATTGGTCAGTTCAGGCAGCAAAAGTCGATGCTTTCAGTTCAGATCCAAACTAGGCCATCGTCCTCTTGAATCCTGAATGTAAACTTCACAAGGCAGATACAGTGCTGCAGGAAGGGAGACGCTATTTGCGGTCATGTTGCTCTTCATGTCAATCCTCTATCACCAACTTAGCCTCCATTGTGTTTCTGTCATAAAGAAAAAAAGATTTCCATTAACTTGTTTTGGTAATTTCTTTTTTTTTTTGGGGGGGTTGGGTTTGGGGAGTATGGTTGGTACATACCGCAGTGCTGCCACATTTTTCCGGTCCTTCACTATTTATACATGTATAAAATGCGTTCATTTTTCTTTCTTCCTATCAATCGTGAATATTTTACCTGCATGTCGGTGTATGTGTGGTGACTGATTTTACTGCAGGTGTGTACATAGTATTGATTTGTAGTTGCTGTTTTCTTGTGGCAGTCAGTGTGGCAAATGTGTAGCATTGCTTTGTTGTAGCTACTCCTCAGTGTTCATATGCATTTGTCTTGAGCAGAAGATGGTTTCTTTGTATGTGCAGGATTGCCATGTTGATTCTCCACTTAAAGGAAGGAAAGGATTAAGTCCATATTGGAACCTGGAGGAAGATGAGATGATAGCAAGACCCTGTATTTTCTCTGACTGCCTCTGATCTTTTCTTTGGTTTTAAATGTACTGTCTGTCTCCAGATTTAATCTTCGACATATATGGGGCATTTGTGTGAGGTTGTCTGACACATGTGTGAGAAACGGTCCGATAGGTGTCAAGTGGTGTGCAAGTGAGGGAACATGAACTTGTATTGAAAGAGATGGTAATGTAATATTTATGGCCTCGATGATCTAGTGTTGATATATGTGTATTATTGTTGTCCTTGTTTGTTCATCCTCTTCATACATTTTTGCTAGTCATTTCATTTGCTTGGCATACAAAGAACAAAAGAGGCCATTAAAATGAGTATCGCTCTGATTGATGAAAAGTATAACCCACTAGAACAGAAACTTGTTTTTTTTTTCTTGGGGGGGGGGACAGCAAGAACAATGTATGATAGTGAACTGCATGTTTGTGATGTGTGCATGGTTTGCTTCCCTATTTCACATGTACATTTTGTGTGCGCCTGTGTGCCAATTAAGAATATCCAGTTTTCTTTGCTCAGGTGTCTGTGTAAATATTATGGACAATGCATTTGGGCTGGGGTTTTTTTCCTGTGGAAATGTCATATCATCAGAGCTCAAAGAATTACAAGTCTGTCACATCCTGATGTTGGAAAGAGATATTAACCAAATAACTAACTTTGGTGAATGTGTGTCCCTATTCTCATACATATGATGTATTCATATTGTGTGGTTAATGGCTGTTAAGAGTTGAATTGAGATTGTAGCTTTAACTTATTACAGAGGCATTGACGAACTAAATGCATAATTTTGGTTTATCAGAGAGGTTTTCTTTGTTCACACATTCGTGGACTGTAGTCATGATTTTAAGAAAGAGGCACTGTTGTCGGTTTGTCAAAGGGACATTACTACAAGCACTTGTTCATGGATTGTAGTTTTGGTTTTATCAGTGTGGTGAAATGAGAGTATTTGTATAGTGTAGCTTGGGTTTGGAGATGCGTTCCTGATCGCAGGTGTTTATCAGCGGTAATTTTGGTTCATCATGTAAGCATTGTTAAATGCAGGATTTGTATTCCATTGTTATAGGGTACAAGCAATCATTTATTTAGGGATGTACTTTTTTCCACCGATGCCTAAGATCAGCAGACAGTAAGACATGCACGTCTGTGAGTTCCATCATGCCGTGTAGCTATGTATGCTACATCTGCAATACTGTAGTTGAGGGCTTCTATTTTTATGCCTGTTCTCACTGATCAGCCTCTCATACCTTTACCCCCCACCCCCCCTCCCCCCCCCCCCCCCCCCCCCCCATATGAAGTGACCCATAGTTTGTGTAAGACTACTTTTACTTTTTAAGATTGTGATAACGTGTCAACAACATTTGATGTTTATTTCGTTGTTCTAGATGAGCTTGGCATTTTCTGCTTGGAATGGTTTAGCTCTGTTGACTGTTAATTCCTTCATGCTAGATCAAATGCTGAATTTCAGTTTTCAAAGTTGTGTAGACCAAATTGAGATGATAACCAGTGTACTTCGTCTTCTAGTATCAACCTACCAGATAGCCACCAATTGAAGAAAATGCATGCGTTTTATGTCCATATGAGGGGTGACCTCCTATTTGCCCCTCCAAATGCATGCGTTTTATGTCCATATGAGGGGTGACCTTCTACTTGCCCCTCCCATTTCATGCAAATTCAGAATGATGTCCAGTAACCATATCAGTTAATTGTAATTAGACTTGGCTCTGACATAAAAAAAAAAAAGTTTCAAACACCTACTTAACTTATTATTTTGAGCGAAAAGAGAGCTGTGGTCAGACAACCAGTAGCTCATAGTCAGTGTTTGATGATGACTGACATGGGGGGTGGGGGGAGGGTCAGATGGTCACTGCCGACAGGACTCTTCGTGCTACAGTATTAAGATCTCATTGGTCATGTACAATTGATGTCAAAGGATCAGGTGATGAA
>JADBJO010001519.1:70000-102500 GCA_016801955.1 Conus betulinus
AGAGATAGAACAAAGAGAAACAAAACCTGACATACTTCCAAAATACAATTATAAATATGCAGATTGGTCAGCTTTTAAAAACCTTTCTTCAAACTGTGACCATAGATATTACAAGCACAGTTAACATAGACGACCTTTACACTTTATTTCAGTCTTCCCTTATAGCAGCTGCAGATAATTCTATTCCAAGGATACATATATCTAAACCAGGGAAGCACGAAGGAAATGTATGGTGGAATGATGACTGCAAGCGCGCTGTTGATGAAAAGAAAGAAAAATATAAGATATATATCAGGGACAAAGGAACAGACCAAAAAGACAGAAAACAGAGAGAAATGAAAATGGCTAGTAAGCATAGTGTGATGAAATAATCCAAGATGCAAAGCAGCACTACTGGTCCACATTTTGCAAAACTGAAATAAAAGAACATAAGGATATAGGAAAAATTTGGCAGGAGATAAAAGTAATGAAAAATGGCATTAAGTTTCCAACATATCCAATAAAACAAAATGATAATCCCTTACCAAGTGCCCAGCAGAAAGCCGAAGCCTTCGCTAACATGTTTGCCAATGTCAGCTGTGAAAATGGTTTATCAAAGATTTGTAATGAGTATAGAGACCAAGAAGAGCAAAAAGAAATTTACAAAGATCCTATTCCCTGATAACACAAACTATATAATGCACATCTAACGCTTCAGGAACTCAAAGATGCAATAAATAAATTCCAAAAAAAAAAAAAACATCGGTGGGACTGGACGCAATTTCGAATCAAATGCTAAAAAATCTGCCTGAAAATTTTATCAATTTCCTGTATGAAATATTTCAAAAATGCTGGTGTGATGGTGATATGCCAAAAATTTGGAAAGAATCAATCGTGGTTCCCATTCACAAACATGGCAAAAGCTGCACAGACATAAACAGTTATAGACCTAGCATTAACATCCCATGTATGCAAACTTTTGGAAAGAATCGTTTTAAACAGACTACACACTTTTTTGTGAGAAGAATGAAATAATACCTATAAATCAGGCCGGTTTTTCAGAAAGAGTAGATCGACAACAGAACAATTAGTGAAACTTACAAACAACATAAAAAAGCAATTTGCTAGACGTAAATGTATATTAGCGACATTTTTTGACATAAATAAAGCTTATGATCAAGTCTGGCATTCTCGGCTCTTACTTAAATTAAAAAACATAGGTCTGTCTGGTCATATTTATGATTATATCATTGTTTTCTAAAGAATCGAAAAATTCAAACTAGAATAGGAAACACACGTATTCAACTAAAAGAACTCTTACCATGGGTATCCCTCAAGGTCAGTCAGTTATGCTCCTTTCCTATTTTCATTACTAATGCATGATTTACCCAGTAAAATATCTAAAAAATGTCATCTTGATTCATATGCTGACGATATATGCATGTGGATGGAAGTAACCTTAAAAAAGAAAACCCCACTACGTAGCATAAACCATACCAAAAAAGTGTATCAAAAAGAGCTCGACATTATAGCAGAGTACTTGACAAAGAATGGACTAAGTTTATCTGAAGAAAAAACAAAGATTGTTTTATTCAACAGTGGCTCGAATCCCGACAAAATGCCTGTTTTCAAAATGAATGGAATAGTTCTTAATTATGCTTCACAGATCAAGTTTTTGGGCGTTAACCTCACATCGAAAATGTCTTGGAATCAACACATAGATTATTTGCTGACAAAAGTAAGGAAAACTTTAAATTTCTCAAAATTGTGAGTACACAGAGATGGGGACAAGACAAGACACGTCCACTCTAATTTATCTATGTAAATGTCTAATAAGATCAAAATTAACATACGCGCAAGAAGTTTTTTTTAGTGCACCAAAATATCTGTTAAAGAAGCTTCAAAGCATAGAATGTAAAGCGCTCAAACTTGCAATGGGTCTTCCCACCCATGCATCTTGTCTTCGAACATATAATGAGGCTCAAATTTTACCCTTAGATGATCAGAGGGAAGTGGCTGCCACGAAATTTGTGATAAGAAGCGTTCCAGTTAAGAATGATGTGAAAAATGAAATTAAAATTAGATCAGATATCGACTTTCCTACACGTGCAAAAAAAATATCCTCTCAGATTACTCTGGCAACGTATACATCTGAGCTTAGGCAAGCCACGGGCATTACTGTTGACGAAAAGTCTGTATCTGCAAGGCCGTCTTTCTTCCCTACACCACCCTGGGAACTTCAAAGGGCCCAATTTGATATTGACCACACTGATTAAAAAAAAGAAGGAATATAAATATAGTGGCAAGCAATGCTAAATTTCATATTGAAGAGAAATATCCAAATCATTTAAAAGTATACACAGATGGGTCATTAATTCAAAAAAAATGCGGGCTCTGCTTATTTGATACCTGATTTAAAAGTAGAGAAATGTTTTTCACTGGGGAAAAATAAATCGGTTTTTTTACTGCGGAACTTACTGCAATATTAATGGCGTTAAATTATCTTCTAAATTTCCCACGATCTATATTTAAGTTTTTTTTTTTTGTGTTGATTCAAAGTCTGTGCTTCAGGCACTGAAATCATTAAAACTGAAGAATAGATCAGAAATGATAATTGAAATTAGCTGTTTAATTCATGCTCTCTCTATACAAGGCACGGCAATTACTTTCTGCTGGATACCGTCACACTGTTCATTTTATTATAACGACAAAGTAGACAGAGCTGCGAAACAAGGTGCAAAATGTAGCTCAGAGTCTCTCAGGATGTTTTTTTCCACTTACGGTTCAAGAACAATATAGTATAGTGGAATCATTTGCTTGGAACCATTTCCAGAATTCCTTCAGAAAGTCTCACAAAAAGCTTATTTACACAGATTTTAGTATTGCAAACTTAAAAAAAAACACACTCCCACATTAGCAGGAAGTTATCGTCCCTTATGTATAGGTGGAAAGTCGATGCTTTTACAACAAAATTTAGTAAAAATGCCTCATGTTTGTGGACAGAGCATCACAGTTGAACATATTATCTCATGTGCCGCTATCAAACAATTTATACCCATACATACTTTCTACATATACTATTACAAATATTTTCGAATCACCAGCTTTAACCTATGAATTCTTTCTTTCTTTATCAAAGAGTCCAATAAGTAAGTACTTATAGTTTCTTACATTTATTTACTCATACTTATGAGGTTACTTTTAAGTGAGTCAATCATTAACCTACTACTAAATTTACATAATATATACGAAAAAGGACCATCCTTCCCTCCCCCCTACTCTCCCTCTCAAAACCATTTGTAGCTTTCCCATATCAAAACCATTTGTAGCTTTCTAGCTGTTTTCATGATGTAGTTTTGTTTTTGTTTTTGTTGTTTTTAGAATATATATCAATGAATAGATAATAACAGCGGAGAAGTGAAGGTCAAGCCCAGGCAGTGCGCTAGAGCGGGTGACTGGGGGTAGTGACCTTCGTTCAGGAATTCGAAACCACTAACAACTGTTTCTTGTTCTCTTCAGCTGTTCTCTGATGGCTGTGCAAACGAACACCTGCACTGTAGAGAAGCGCACTTACTCCATATCCTTACCGAACATTTTCACCCCTTTTCCACGTAGGGTGAACGGTGAGGGATAGGTGCGGAGAGAGAGAGAGGGAGGATGGGGGAGGGGGGGGGGGGGAGAGAAGGACTGTGCGGGGTAGGCGTATTCTCAGGAATGAGAGAAATAATTTCAATTTGCGCCTGCAGTCACCTCACATTTAAACTAAGAGAAAGTTCAGTATGCTCGAAGTGACCTAATTTGAACAGACTCTCTCTCTCTCTCTCTCTCTCTCTCTCTCTCTCTCTCTCTCCTGATTGTAAATAGCGTCTCAGGGGACAATGCGTTCTTGATGTGCTCCTGTATGGGGGCCGGAATAGCTCAGTAGTAGAGCGCCGGACTCGTAATCTTGGGGTTGTGGATTCGAATCTCCGCCGGGCCGTTTCGGTACAGGGGGGATTTTTCTCTTGGAGTTAACATTGGTTCTGACTCCATTTCCCACACAGTCCTTCGAATGAGACTATAAACCGAGGTTCCGTGTGTGAACGCACGCATATCTTGCACACACGTAAAATCCCATCACCAACTTTCGGAAGAGGATGCCAGTTCGGCCGTTGGTATGGATGACACGTTACACATAGCATGCACCTTCCCCGAAGTTGGAGTATGGCTGCCTTAATGGCGGGAAAAAAAGAAAAGAAAAAAAAAAAAAACCGGTAATACACACAAAACTCCACTCCCTTTGTTGGGTGGATGGGATTAATCTTTGCTTTTTCTATACATAGGGTGTCCGCAGGAGTATCAGTCTGCATACACAGAAGAAGAAGAATGTGCTCCTGTCAAATATATCCGACGTAGCATGATGTCCGGAGTTTTTTTGTTTGTTTGTTTTTTTTTTTTTCATTAAATTGCAATTTTTTCACAATTAAGCCCCGTTTTCTACTGTTTTGGCAGCAATACTAAACGTTTGTAAAGATGTGATGTTCCAGAAATAAGTAAGACTGTTCTATTTGCTGCTTTGATACAGCTTGAATTGCTCGAGTCACCATAATGATGAACACAATGTTGTTACTCAGCTATATTTCACAAGAAAGATCCGTATGTGGCCTTCCTTTGTTCTGCCGGTGTCTCAGACTGTTCGGTGGGGTCGGGGGGGGGGGGTGGTGGGGGAGGAGGGTGGGGTGGGGACAGTCTAGACTGGGGGACAAATAGACCAGCCAAACTGTCAATGCCTGTACTACTCCTCACTCCCTCCTATCCATTCCTATCTTCTCCCCATTCCCACGAACAGTAGGCCTACACGATGAATGGCCCAAACAGTCCGGGTAAACACCTTCGGGAGGGGACAGTTTGGACTGGGACACCGAGATATAAAGTCGAGGAATGCTGTTTTATACCCCTGTCTATTCTGGACGGGGTATGTTCAGACCTGGGGCAACAGATTCAAAGCAGTCTGGTCAGAATTTTTGTTCCTGTGGGGGCGATTCTTCAGATCACAAAGACTACGATGTGTTACGTTCGCTTTTTGGACCCATGTGACATTTTTTCAAATAACTACGTCACTGTCGAGACTTTACGTCAACTGTTTGTCTAGAGTCTGCAAATTGTTCTGGAAGAGAGGAGGTTGAGGAGGGGGTGAAATGTTTGCAATAGGTAACTTGAACGAATCCCATGCATGGAAACTATGGTGATAATTGGTATCTAGGAAACAATAGGCCTATCTACGCTTCCCCTTCCCCGCCATCCTAGATTTCCAGCAGCTTAGTCACGTGACTTAGGTGTCACGATGTTCAGAACACTAGGCTATGACCCTTGCTCTGAGAGATGTATTAAGTGTTTTAGTTTAATTGACTCACAAATATAACAAGTCAGACAATGTAATCATACTGGTTGGTGTTGGTTGTGTGTGACTGCGTTTGTGTGGGTGCATATCCAAGTAAAACTGGCATTTTCTGAGCAAGTACAAACATGAGCATCATCAAACTTCGCGGAATGATTAATACTGATAAGACTTCCAGTGTCCTCTTATGTGTAAATGTCGCTTACTCGAAACGGCCGTGAATCAACGATTGACATTTTCAGCAGTTAGATCAGTAACTATTATTACAATAACTGTCATTTTCTGATAAATTATGATCGCTTACAACTATTGTTTTATACGCCGATCAGATGCTAAAATGATATCGTATGCAAGTTAGTTTTAAACAAACAACCAGTTCTGTTTTGTTAACATCAGATATATAATTCAATGCAGTTTCTATCGAGCTGAGGTGGAGATATCAACCAATCAGCTGTATTTCTAAGCATAGAACTAAGCCAGATCATGTCATCACAGTAAAGCGTCATGCATGCTACGTCAAAGTATTACGTCTCGCTGATGGTGCGTGTTTTCAAAAACGTATGTGACGTGTTGACTTGAAAAAAAAAAAAAAAAGAAAAGAAAGAAAAACAGGGGTGGGGGGGGGGGGTGGGGGGTGGAAACGGTGACCACACTGTGTATGACAGAAGTAGACCTCTGGAACAAACTTTTCATCTTGAGAGGCGCATGTGTAGTCACTGCATACTGGGAGAGAGAGAGAGAGAGAGAGAGAGAGGGGGGGGGGGGGGAAACAGCAGTAATCAAAGTCCGGATCTTTCACAGCAATGGGCCACAAGAAAATCCACTCAGGAAGGACGGTGTTAGGGAGAGGAACTAGGGGGGTGTGTGTGTGTGTGTGTGTGTGTGTGTGTGGGGGGGGGGGGGGGGGGAGCTAGCAGTAGGAGTGAATGGAGGTGGGTTGATGGCGGCTAAGAGCGCTGATGGACAAAAAAAAAAAAAAAAAGTAGTCAATGCGTACAGCAGTGAGAACTTGCCTGCCAGTGTTTGCATGCAATCATCACGAGTGGGTCAGATGAAGGTAGATCGCCTCTCACGTCTGCCAGAACTTGCCAAGTTGTTTGCCGGTGTTCGCTTGCATCCATCACGTGTGAAATCAAATTCAGGCGAATTGCCTTTCTTGTTCTCTGCAAACTAGTTTTGCAGCCATGAAGGTTTTTTTTTGTTTGTTTGTTTGTTTTTTTTTTTTTTTGACATCTCTGAATTTGTTGGGACCATACAACTCAGATCGGATCATTTTTATTTGTTCCTGTAAAGACCGTTAATCAAGTTGTGGAGAACCCAGCAAGTGTCAGGGAACAGAACTGCCCAGCGAAACAAGGGATCACTAGGTCAGTGACCAAGACCCAGCAGGTGCGCTCAACACGGGACGTGAAGAGATGACATCACATCAAGGACTTGTGAAATGGGACACACGATCTACCCCCCCCCCCCCCCACCCCCAAAACTCCCCCGACCCCCACCCTCTGCCCACTCCCAAGAGGAGTTTCTGTAATAGGCCCTTGAGTTTAATTGTATTTCTTCGCCCCCCCCCCCCCCCCCTTTTTTTTTTTTTTTTCTTCTTCCTCTTTCTTTGAGGAAGGGGGTGGAAGTGGTGGTGATGGTGGCGAGTTGTGGCTCCCCCCCCCCCCTGCAATTAATGGGCGCATTATGGAAGTGGGTACCAGGACGAATAGTCGGTAACGTGACAGTGACTGGATGGGTAAAGGCATGACACAGGCCGAGTAGAGCAGTAGTATGAATCACGCACAGAATAAACTACCAATCACAAAACATTACCAGTTGCACATCATAGGCGATAAAAACAAACAAACAAACAAACAAACTATGGCAGTCCATAATTAGAAGAAAAATCAGAATTATTGCCAAAACAGCAGACAACGTTTTGTTACATTTTTCACCGAAGAGGATTATCAAGGGATCAAACTGAATCAGAGATGAGGTTGCCTATGTAATTTTGATCTAGTTGCAAAGTGAAACGACTGCAGGCGGAAATCTAAACAAATCTTAAATAAATGTCAGCGAACCGCCAGAGAAACGTGGACAAACGAGTCACAAGACAAACCACAACGCGTTTCGACCTCTTAGGTCTTCTTCAGGTGCAACAAACATGAAACAAATAACGAAAATGCACTTAGCTTTGATCGCTTCTGTGTTCAGCGCAAGAAAGAACGCACTTAGCTTTGATCGCTTCTGTGTTCAACGCCTTCTTTCTTGCGCTGAACACAGAAGCGATCAAAGCTAAGTGCATTTTCGTTATTTGTTTCATGTTTGTTGCACCTGAAGAAGACCTAAGAGGTCGAAACGCGTTGTGGTTTGTCTTGTGACTCGTTTGTCCACGTTTCTCTGGGCGGTTCGCTGACATTTATTTAAGATTTATGTAATTTTGGTTTTCATTTTACGTGTGGGGCGTGTCGGGCCATTCTCCAGGTTCTGTAAACTTCCCTGTATCGTGTTTGGTTTTGTCTCGGACGGGGCCGTTCTCCATTGTAGGAGTATGTCACGAACGACGCCATGACTTGGGCAGTACCCTGGTGATTTGTAGAGATTGCGCTGTCGGTTCGTACACTCGTTAGAAGCACCTGCCCTGGGGGGGGGGAGGGGGGGGGGGGGGGAGTGAGGAGGAAGGTGGATCCTGTCCCTTCTCCGTAAAGTCACACGGATATTTTAATAAAGCGGAAGATGGTACCAGCCGTTTCCACCCCAGGAACAATGGTTCCCATGTGTGTGTGTGTGTGTGTGTGTGTGTGTGTGTGTGTGTGTGTGTGTGTGTGTGTGTGTGTGTGTGTGTGTGTGTGTGTGTGCGCGCGCGCGCACACACACACACACACACACACACAGAGCCAACTTTTTAGTATTACGTCAAAAGCATCAACAATCTGCAAATTCGTGATTTGCACCAATACAGAAATTGCATTTCAACGTTTTATGGACTAAAACTAGATGCTCTTAGAACTAAACATAATACTTCAATAAGATGTGTATGTGGCGAAAAAAAAGAAGAAGAAGAACGCGCAGTCACGTATCTTCGTTTAAAAACTTCAAGTACATTAACACTACATGTTCATGAATAAAACAACTCAATCTGCACGCAGTCTGTTGGTGTTTCCAATATTGAGCCACATTTTCCTTATACTGAGCCCCATCATTAAGCTGCTATGCTCAGCAGCACAGATACAACACAGGCGCTCAATTAATTTAGAAACAAAACCGACCGCTCCAAGGGATCACCATTAAAAATCTAACGTACATACGAGACGTGACAAAAAAAAAAAAAAAAAAAAAAAAAAATCCGCTTGTCATGAAATTCCGAACAGTAAGCAAACATCATGTGAAATATTGAAGGTAGAACATTGTGATTACTACGTAGAGGAAACCTGGAAATACTTGAGGAATTATAAACTGGAATGTCTCCCTCTACATTCGCACAGTATAAACCACATCGTGTGCCATGCACACAGTTTCACCGCGTCCAGTCTGTGCCGATCCAGCTCTTCCGTCCTGTGAAGCATGAACGTACGAAAGGTGGCTCAACATTGGAACGTACATAACATAGGGCCTCTGACCCTAAAAAGTACGAAACGGGAAGAATGAAAGAATGCGAAAGAAACACAGGGAATCAGACGCCAGCATAAAGAAAGAGGAGCAGTAAGACAATTAGAAAAGAAAGAAGAAGGAAAGAAAAGGAATGAAAACAAAATGAGCCTCACATCTGATGAACCGAAGTCTGAGAGTCTTCAGCAAAGTCCGAGTAGGTAGCTCTCGCATTTGTTGGATCAAAGACAGTCATGTACCGCTGAAATATCAATCACGTGACTCCAAAGCAAGCAGTGTCTCCTCCAGTGGGTTGCCTCACAACGGTCCGTTACTTACGGCTCTCTGTGTGCGACAGGACGAACCTCCTTCTACTGAAGTGGGGAAGAAGGAGATGTACGGGGGTGGCAGATGAAGAGTAGGAGAGGAGAGCACAGAGTCATGGAAGGAGGGAGGGGGGGGGGGGGGGGGGGGGGGGGGGGGGCAAGAGGGTTAGGGTTGGAAGGGAAATGGGGTAAGGGTATGAAAGAGGAGAGCGAAGAAAAAAGAAAAGAGGAAAGAATGAGGTTTACGTTTGCGTAACACACATATCCGATGACGATTAACTAAGCTCCTTGGCAAGGGAGGACGCTCCAAACTTTCGTTTATTGCAGTGGTCGGAATTGTTCGCGCGATTCATTAAAACTATAGTTAGTTTTACCACAGTCTGAATCCATAGTGCACGCAGGGATACAAGCGAGAAACAATCCCACAACAAAAGTGCTTTCAGTGGAATTCGAGCCACAGTGCACAACCACTGATTCTTGACATTTATGTGTCATAAAAGAAGTTTATATTGCCTTGTCTGATAATGTGGAAATCCCCCCCCCCCTCTCTCTCTCTCTCTCTTTCTCTCTCTCTCTCTCTCTCTCTCTCTGTCCAAGTCTATCACTTTAATGTTTAAAGTGTAAGCTAGATTATACGCCTGCACTTCTCAGGCTCTGTTCTTCTTCTGTATTCTGTATTCTGACTAACACAGCGTGTTAAAAATTGGAGAGAAAAAGGGGAAATACATTTCAGTACAAAATATGGCGATGTTCGCAGTGGTCTTATACGGCAGCACCGGTAAAAGCAAAAAACGGTTGCTGTTTGCTGTTTATTGAATGCTTTCTGATTGTCCAGAATCATTTGAGATTTCCGATGTTTGTATGCCATCTTTCTTTCTTTCTTTCTTTTTCCCGTCTGTCTTTTTTTCCTCTCTCCAAATGATCCCGTGATTTTGATTCATATTGTGGTTTATAGAGGCTAATCGTGGGCTACGTAGTAAGCAAGAGTTGCATGAGACTGGTGACATCGTGAGTAACTCCCTTTGTGTTCTTTCGCGTGTGTGGCCGTGTCTTGCGTCTTTCCCCCCCCCCCCCCCCCCCCCCCCCCCCCCCCATTCTCCCCCCCCCCCCCCCCTTTAACTCCGTCAAGGAGATTATATTTTCAACAGCATTTGTTTGTTTGTTTGTTTGTTTGCCTCAAATGCTTGTTTGTTGACCTCAAAAACAAGATAATGAAATGACTAATAATTGTGTCAACAAAACGTCGGTGTGAATTCTGTACCTGACGTCCAGATGGAGAAGATGTGTCCGATTCTGCAGCGGATGCCCTGACAGAGGGTAGTGTGCCTGATTCTTAGGCGGGTTCAAAATGGAAAGAGAGACACGCCTGATTCTGTAGCTAATGCTCAAATAGAGGAGGTATGCTTAATTTTGTAACTGATGCCCGTATGCAAGAAATGTGTCTGCTTCTGTAGCTGATGTCCATACGGAAGAGGTATGTCTGATTCTGTAGATGGTCGGAGGGGGTTGTTTGTTCAGACAAATAACAGTTACTATCTAAGAAAAAAAAGAAATTACTATTTTTGATGCCCTTCTTCTGGTGGCATCAGTGCCGTGTTAGGTTTGATCCCTACCTCCTCTGGCCCCCCCCCCCCCCCTCTTCATCCCTCCCCACCCACCTTCTCTAGGGATGGTCATTTCCGTACGCCATATCACGTTTGGTTGGTGTGCACGTTAAACCTTAATCTCATGAGCAGAATAATAATGGAGTATCCGGGTGATTGGCTTCGTTTCTGATCGGGTGCGTCCGTATATGAAGGAAGGAGGGGGGGGGGGGGGGGGGGGGGATGGAGAGGGGGAGGGGCGGGCACAGGAAGTGGAGCGAGGAAACGGACAGTATGCGCACCTGCTGATATTAGATATTTATTTGTCCGAAAACCAGTTTAAAAAAAAAAAAAAAAAAAAAAAAAAAAAAAACGACGGTATACGCGAGTTAAGCGTGTCCGCGCCCGGCTTTTCTTTTTCTTTCAAAGCACGTAGGAAGAGGGAGAGGAGAAGGAGGTGATGGAGGGAGGGTGGGTGAGTGGTGAGGGAGGTAGGAGAGTCAAAGGAAATTAATCCTGTCCTTACTTGTGTTTGCTCTGTTTGACAGCGGCATCAAATTCCTGAAAATGAAGAAGACACAACTCGCTACCTTACCTGGAAAGGAATCTTAACAACGACGACGACGACGACGACAACAATAGGATGATTTTACGACCAACTGTATGTTCGTGTGAACGTCCAATTGACGTCATTATAAGACACACACACACACACACACACACACACACACACACACACACACACACACACACACACACACACACACACACACACACACACACACACGATATGAAAAGAAGGGTCGGATTGCTGGTAGTAGTACACACACACACACGCACGCACGCACGCACGCACGCACGCACGCACGCACGCACGCACGCACGCACGCACGCACACACACACACACACACACACACACACACACACACACACACGATATGACAAGGAGGGTCGGATTGCTGGTAGTAAAATTCTGGTTATGTGCTTGGAGGGGTGGGAATGGGGGGGGGGGGGGGGGGGGGGGGGGATAAGTGCATGCGTGGGGGGGGGGGGGGGTGTGCGCGGGCACGCAATTTGGTCCTTGTACTTCTTTCCACTCTGGGGACTGACAAGTGTGACTTTCTAAATCTCGGTCTGCGTCAGCGCACATGCCAGGATTTTGTTTGGAAGTTGTGGACAGTGTATTTCCAACCAATCAGACAGCTGCAACAAGTCTGTTCGTGAAAATACCAAGCGTATTTTTCAGTATGTGCGGACTTAGAATTGATTGAAGCATCAGAAATCCATCATTTATGATGATAAGATTGGCTTTCTCCTTTTGGTCGAAACAAAAGCTGGTAAACAAGGCAGTCCGTTCTTTCACGACGTTTTCAAGGAACTGGGATGCTATGCCTTCATATACCGTCGGAAGTATTTATCCTAACATTGTTGATGGGATTGCAGTTGCTATAACGGAAGTATCCACTGGTAGTGTGCGCACATATTTCCATGTAAGAATGGCAGATCAGTCTGATTTCCAATAAGAATTTGAACGAATTGTTTGGTAGGTTATGCTAGAGGCTTATAGGTTAGTACAGGGCCTGCTAACAGTAGCGCTGCTTTATGTGATTAAAAAAAAAAAAACGTTGATCCAATTCCAAACAATTGTGACTTTCGTATTCCTTTCCATCGAGGCACACACCCGTGGGCAGTAGGGGCAATTGAACGTGGCTAATGTGGGAAGGGAGGACACCAAGGCCTTGCGTTTTTTCTCTTGCAGTAGTCATGTGGTTGCGGCGGTTGTCTTCAAATTCTTCCTGGGCCTTCCTGGTTAGACTTCGCCATTCTGCTCTGTCTTGGGCACAAACCTCTAGGTCTTTTGCAGGCGTGTAGCTGTGTGCTTCATTGTCTTTTACACAGTCTTTGAAGCGCTTTCTGGGGCGGCCTCTGGGTCTCTGGCCCTGCCTCAGTTCTCCGTATATAGCAACTGCCGAGGCAGTCTGTGAGGCTCCATACGGATGACATGTCCAGTCCAGCGAAGCTGGGCCTTCATTATCATGGCTTCGATGCTGAGCAGACCGGCCCTGTCCAGGACTTCGAGGTTGGTCACTCGGTCTTGCCACTTGATGCCCATAATCGCTCGTAGTGATCTCGTGTGGAAGCGTTCAAGCTGTTTCGTGTGTTTCCGGTACAGCGTCCAGGACTCACAGCCGTAGAGGAGACTAGTGAGAACAACAGCTTTGTAGACCTTGATCTTTGTGTCGAGCTTGATGCTTTTGTGGGTCATCACACGAGTACGTAGGCGGCCAAGAGCTTGGCTGGCTTTGCTGATCCTGGCAGAGATTTCTCTGTCAAGAGAGCCATCACTGGAAATGACGCTCCCCGAGGTACTTGAAGTGCTCGACAGTTTTCAGAATGGTGCCTCCGATGGTGATGGTGGGGGGAGGTTGCACTGTTAGGCCTGGGGAGGGTTGGTAGAGCACTTCCGTTTTTCCAAGGCTGATTGTGAGGCCAAAAAGCCGAGAGGCTTCCGCAAACTTGCTGACAATGAACTGGAGATCCGCTTCTGTGTGTGCCATCAGGGCACAGTCGTCGGCAAACAGTGCGTCAGTCACAAGTCTCTCTCGACTGTTCGGGTCTTGGCGCTCAGCCGACGAAGGTCAAACAGAGAGCCGTCCAGCCTGTACTTGATGTAGATGCCTCTGTCGAGATCTCCGAGGGCATGGTTCAGCACGCATGTGAAGAACAGGTTGAACAAGACCGGAGCGAGGACACAGCCCTGCTTGACGCCGTTCGAGATTTCAAAGGGAGCAGAGCTGTCACCCCCAACAAGCACAAGACCAACCATGTCGTCGTGGAATAGGCGGATGATTTTTGTGAATTTCCTCGGACAGCCAAGCTTGGAGAGTATGACCCACAGCGCCTCCCTGTTCACCGTGTCGAAGGCTTTTGTTAAGTCGATGAAGACAGCGTAGAGGTCCATCCGCTGCTCAATACACTTTTCTTGGACCTGTCTCACCGAGAAGACCATGTCGATGGTGCTGCGGCCTGGTCTGAAGCCAGACTGTGACTCTGGCAGTGACGGTTCTGACACAGCGCTGATCAGGCGGTTTAAGATGACTCTTGCAAGGATTTTCCCAGCGACTGAGAGGAGGGAGACGCCTCGGTAGTTACCACAGTCAGAGACTTGCTGCCCTTGTTTTTATACAGGGAGACAACAGTGGCATCTCGAAAGTCTTGTGGCATGGTTTCTTCCCCCCAAATGCTGCAGAGTATGTCGTGGAGAGTGTCCAGGGCCACTGGACCGGCTGCCTTGTACATCTCGGCTGGGATGCCGTCCATGCCTGGTGCCTTACCACTGCTCGTCTGCTTCACTGCCTTAGTGATTTCCTCGAGGCTGGCTGGGTAGGAGGTCAAGCTTCCAGGGCCGGCTTCTCCGGGATAGCGTTCAAGGCTGAAGAGTCGACTGTGGACGGTCTGTTGAGTAAGGTGGAGAAAGTTCCCTCCAGCGTTGTGTGATGCTGCTGTCCTTGTCTTTCAGCAGGGTCTTGCCATCTGCAGACAGGAGTGGGTGGGGTGGTGCTGGGTCTCTGTGGTCCGTAGACAGCCTTGAGCGAGTTGAAGAACTCTTTGGAGTAATTCAGCTCGGCATATCGTTGAACCTCATCAGCTTTCCTGTCCCACCAGCTGTCTTGCATTGTGCAGTTCTCTCTGGGCTTTGCTCTGGAGGTGCTTGAAGCGATCCTTCTTGGAGATGGAGGATAGATCGTTCTGCCAGTTGATATAGGCAGTGTGTTTCTCTTCTAAGAGTTTGTTGATGTCGTCATTGTTTTCATCAAACCAGTCCTGGTGGACATGCTTCTTGAGGCCTAGAGTGGCTTTGGCTGACTCTGTCACCATCTGTTTGAACTGGTTCCATTGTTTGTTGGGTTGGGTCTCCAGCGGTCCCTGAGCAGTCAGAGTCTCATCTAGGTGAGTTTGGAATTTCTCTTTTAAGAGAGGGTTCTGCAGTTTTGAGATGTTGAATTTTGATCGAGCAGCTTGGGCTTCTTGCGTTGGACTCTGGCTATGTGAAAATTGAAGACCGCCCTCACTAAACGGTGGTCTGTCCAACACTCAGCTCCTCGCATGGCTCTGGTGATCATCACGTCCCGTGTATCCTGCCGTCGAACAATGACATAGTCTATAAGATGCCACTGCTTGGACCTTGGATGCATCCACGTGGTTTTGTGTTTGTTGGCCAGTCTGAAGAGGGTGTTGGTGATGGTGAGACCGTTCTCAGCACACACAGTCAGGAGCAGTAGCCCGTTGCTGTTCATCTTGCCGACTCCCTGGGAACCCAGAACTCCCTCCCAGCTCTGGTGATCTGTCCCCACTCTTGCGTTGAAGTCCCCTAGGACTACTAGCTTGTCGCTTGCAGGAGTTGACTTCACAAGAGTGTCCAAGGTTTCATAAAATCTCTCCTTGTCTTCCTCACAGCTTGTGAGTGTGGGGGCGTAGGCACTGATGATGGTGACATGCCTGGAGCGACCGACGGGGAAGCGCAGTTTCATCAGTCGTTCGTTGATGCCGGGGGGAGATCAGGAGTTGGTGTAGCAGAGTGTGTGCAGAGTGTTGCGGATGGCAAATCCAACTCCATGCTGTCTGTCGTCATCTTCTGCTTTTCCCTTCCAGTAGAAAGTGTAGCCTCCCTCTGGTTCACAGATTGCTCCCTCCCCAGCAAAGCGAGTCTCGCTGAGCGCAGCGATGTCAATCCTGTATCGCGCCAGCTCTTTGGCTACAAGAGCAGTTCTTCTGTGGGGCCGTGTTGTGTCCTCTCTCTATCCAGCAATGTGCGCACGTTCCATGCACCGATAATGAGTTTTTTTTCTTCCTCTTTTTCTTTTCGACCGCTAAGAGGGTTAACTGCCAGCTGCGGCATGCTGGCCAGTTAGTTATAGGGCAGGCATTTTTAGGACACCTTTTCTAGTCCCTTCCCTTACTAGGGTGAGCAGTGCTGTCCTGAAAAGGGCTGCTCAGACACCTGGGATGCTACCGAACTCCACTGCTGCCCCGGGTACAATGGAGAGCGACCATCTGTCCCAGGCCGCCTACGTGTAGGCTTGGAACTACGACTGCCAGTAGTAACCGCTACCTGTCGCTTCGTCCCCCCATCGCCGCAGGACTTTCTGAGTCAGAAGAGGGAAGTATGAGGGGATTGGTTTGGGGAAAGAAAGGGGGATCTGCACAAAAACCTGTGCGTGAGTTGTTTTGGTGGGGGGAAGCTGTTGCACTGGAACAACCCCACCCTCTCGGCCGCAGAAGCCCGAGTCCAGTGGCACAAAGAATTGTTACGACTGGGGGCCTCCTTGGCTGCAGTGGATGGCCAGGTCTTCTTCCGTGCTCTGACGTGCCCTTCACACTCCACAGTGTGCGTTGTTGAAACCGCCCTCCAAGCCGTTGAATCAGTCACGTGATTTCCTCCGCCTTGTCCGCCGGAAACAAACTTCACATGCTAGGGTGAGCAAGATCACCGAGGGTTTGAAACCCGTCGGCTACCCTCATCAGGTTCAGCCAGCCTGCCAAAGCTGTTGCCCGGGGTGTGGCCGCTGCGCATGCTACAGCTACGGGGAGCCACTGATGAGAGTTGAGTGCCATGTGGGAGCCAATAGTGGACGAGCTGTCCCTGAAAAGGACATGGCATGGCAAGCCCCCCACTAGAGGTCAGTTCCTGCGCCTCCGCCGCCTCTGTTCTGACATGCCAACCTTCCAGTCTCGTTGCCAGGATATGGAACGTGATTTCCTCCAGCGAGGTTACAGCCCTGCGACCATCCAGGAGGCAAAAAACCAAAGCCAGCCATGTTCCCCGACACGAGACTCTCAGCTATAAGATGGAAGACAGGCAACACAACCGAGTTCCATTCATCGTCACTCACAACCCCTCTAATCCCCCATTCCGTTCTTGGTTTGCAGAACTCCAACCTCTTCTCCACACGAGCCAGAAAATGCGAAAGGCTATGCCTTTCCCACCCATACTAGCCGAAAGAAAATCGCGGTCTTTGAGAAATCTGCTCATGCCATCAGCTCTCCCGATTCCAGATGACATCTATGCTGGATGTTTCAAATGTACAGCTGAACACTGTGTGCTTTGTGAAAACCATCTAGTTGAGAGCAGAACATTCAGTAGTATGCAGACAGGAGAGACATTTACCATCCATCCGTCATCGACTGTCCTGTGACAGCAGCAACATCGTCTACATGCTGTACTGCACCAACTGCCAGAGCACACAGTACATGGGGGTGAAACTATGCTGACACTGAAAGATCGCTTCTATCTGCACAGGTCTAACATCAAGTTGAACAAAGGTGCATGTGTTCATGTCAACAATCATTTCAACTTACCTGAACACTCTCTGAAGAACATGAGATGCATTGTGGTGGAAAAGGTCCACAGTCTGAACAAAACCGCAAGACAGAGAAGAGAAGATTTCTGGAAGAATAAACTAAAGACAGTTTATCCTTTGGGACTCAACGGCCTTGATTCCGATGGACACTGATTTGCAGAGTGGAGATGGGGGAATCTTGGTTAACTTATGGGAGGGGTGGTGCATGATGAGGTTGGGTGGAATTCTTTATGTGATCTGCACGTGTGTGTATACGTGCAAATACTGTTATGGAATTGTCCCTGTGGCAGAGGGTTGGTTCTCTGGCGGACTCGGTGGTAGAGACACGTGGATATGCGCGCGCGCGCGCGCGCGCGCGCGTGTGTGTGTGTGTGTGTGTGTGTGTGTGTGTGTGTGTGTGTGTGTGTGTGTGTGTGTGTGTGTGTGTGTGTGTGTGTGTGCGTGTATGTGTGCGTCTCTTTTTCTTTCTCAAAGTCTCAATTTTATCTCTTAATCTCAGAACTTTTTTTTTCTTTAAAATGGCAGAAACACTGACGTCATAGCTATGACAACTTTGTTCAATGCGTCAATACTTATGACGTTCTTACCTTGTCAATAAACAAGCCCCAGAAGAAGGCCGCCGTCCAATGCTTTGGTCTGTCCGGAACCGTTTGGAGATGACTTATTCACTGCTGATCTTTATTTTGCAGAAAAAGAACAATACTGTACCATGTAGAAAGAGAAACGAGATTCTCAAGACAACCGTTAGCCCAGCAGCTATGACATAGATGGTTGCAGCTGAGCAAATTATTTGTATTGTGCATTTGAGTTAGTGGATAGAGAGAGAGAGAGAGATGCTAGTATTCTATGCACAAGTAATTTTGTTGTTGTTTGTTGTTGTTGTTGTTGTTGTTGATCACATGACCGACTCTTTTGACGCGATCCTCTCACATTTATGAACTCTTTCGAATCTTTCTTTAGTACTTAGAAATGACAAGTTTCAATCTGCCAAAAGTGGTTTAAGCCACAAACGGCAAAATCTAATCTGGATGGTGATGTATACACGATAGCGAAATCAGGATGATTGTGGTAAATTATTCACAGACGTGCTGCCTATAGAATGTACGGTTGATTACTATGCTGTCTATCTATCTATCATGTGTGTGTGTGTGTGTGTGTGTGTGTGTGTGTGTGTGTGTGTGTGTGTGTGTGTGTGTGTGTGTGTGTGTCCCCGCGTGTGTATGTTCTCTCCGAATCCTCACCGTTCCTCAGAATCGAGTCTCTCGGGTAACTCCGCAGTCGTCCACCACAAGCCGTCTCACCAAACGTACTGTGGGCCCCTTTGACGTATATTCAGGCAATGACGGCACGGAAACGGGTGACGTCACCGCTCCGTCTGATCGGCGACCGCTGGTCGTCTTAATTCCCTGGCTGAAGGCGAAGAGACGTCACATCGGCAAGTTTTGCCAGCTGTACATGGACATGGACATGGACCTGCTGGTGATGAGGCTGACGCCGTGGCACGTTATGCGTCCTCAACGGCTTGCGCGCGCTGTACGGGAGTTGCTCGACCTGCTTCAGGTATAGCTGTCTGTCTGTCATAGTCATGTTTGTTTGGTGTGTCGATGGACGGACTGACAGAACAGTAAAAATATTCACGAAAGTAGTGGCAGTAGCAGCAGTAGTAGTAGTAGTAGTAGTAGTAGTAGTAGTCGTCGTCGTCGTCGTCGTAGTAGTAGTAGTAGTTGCTGTAGTTGTTGCTTTCATATATCTGTTCAGGAGCGGACTGCAACACCCCAGTAGGGGATTATTAATCGTTAAAGGAGAAGGAGTTGGAGTAACATCGAGGGGGGAGGGGGGTCAATGTAAAACCATGTACGAGACTAACTAACGTATGTCTATAGCGATGTTGTTGTTATTTACCTTTCTTTTCTTCGAATGTGCTCTTTAAAGTGTTTTAAGGTTTTTTTTTTGTTGTTTTTTTCAATTTTGGAAACTGAGCCAATAAAGAAGGTATTTCAACTCATATAAACATAATTTTGAATCATGTACATGCGCGTAAGCATTGGTAATTAATTTTTAGTATCACTGCACGAACTGTACATCTTAAAAGACAGCTCCGTAACGGCACAGAATGTCGGACATCAGAAATAATTGCCGTCATGTGGATCGTTCACATATAACTAAAATCAAAAGTCCGTTTTATTTCTTTGGACTCAGTGTCTGATGTCTTGCCCTTGTCAAAACCAACGAAAATTTTAGGTGAAAATCACGATGTTCATGTCATAAATACCGTTTATCACACTATTTTGACGCGAAAAAATGCAATTACTATTTTCCTGAGCATAATTACTTTTTTTTCCATCGTGAAGACGATAAACATGACCTTTTGAATCTAGCGAGATTTCATAAGATGTTATCATTCTCATCATTGTGCGTTCCAGGAAAAAGACGGTTTCCAGGCGAACAGACCCCTCATCATTCACGGCTTCTCTGTTGCCGCCATGGTGTGGGCACTGATCTTGATGGAGATGGACCAGCGTGGTGGCGGCTATGACAACGCTGCAAACACCATCAGTGCTTCTGAGCTTTGTCTGACGCCTGCGGGCAGCTGTGAAGATAAGGCTGAAGATCGTTCTTCAGCTGACGGTAAGTTGCAAGGCTCCTGCAGTAAACGACCTGAGCGGAAATGTAAGTGGACTGGGATCTTTTTTTTTTTTTTTTGGTCTGATTTTCAACTGTGTACTCTGATTTTCAACTGTGGCCTCTTTCTCTCTCTGCTTCATCTTCCGTGTTCTCTCAGTGACATTACTCCCATGAGCGTTGTACGGGTCTGAGTCCTCGATTACAGATTAAGTCCAAAACGTATATTATTCTCTGTTACACTCAAAGCTGCACCTAGCTTTTGTCAGAAGATCAGCCTTCACCGAAATATATTCACCGCACCAACTGCCGTGGCGAAGTAGTTAGCGTCGCGGACTCCCGGCTGGGAGGTCGTGGGTTCGAATCCCATCATGTGGGTTTTTCTGCCCTGCCCGGCTCCTACCCAGAGTTTAGTTTGGTGCGGACTCAGTTGGGAAGACTGGGACCACGCAGTCGAGTTTCATCCACTTTGTGGATGCGTTTCTGAGAGTGTTGCTCAAATTTCCTTACCAACACTACAGGTGTCTGTATCTCTCGGGCCTGGTCGACGCCGGGATATATTATGAAAGGAAGCGTAGAGTGCAGCCCTGTCATGAAGTCTCAGACCGAAATGGAAATCCGTAGCATCATCTTAATCATCCTCATTCTCATCGATCAGCATAAAACGATAAAATGTCTCAAATTCTGTGGCCCTTCATGTCCTGCTCTCATGGTGACCTCAGTTTCGATGTCCTCTCCACGTCTGTAGCCTTGGTTTGGTTCCGTCGGGGTCACCAGTATCGGCGAGTCTATGGGGGTTGTCGTTGGACGGACGTGGTGGCGCCCTCCGGGGGGAGAGCTCACTCACGCCAGCTCCGCGCCTAAGCAATTATTGTCGTCAGTAGGGGGCTTAGTAGGTGGTGTCCTGCGCGTGTTAGATCAGAAAAGGCGCTACTGAACACCACCGAAGTGACTCAGCAGCAGTGCAGTATCTCCTCCGGTGGGTTGCCTCTTGACAACTTGACATTGACTGCTCCCTGTGGATTGTCGGTGCCGGGGCTGCGGCGGGGCGGACCAGGCTGTGGCTGTGGACGGGGTGTCGGAATGAGCGGCGTGGGTGCACTGCCTCTGAGGTGGCACAGAGGTTGGGACAGCAAAAAAAAAAAAAAAAAAAAAAAAAAAAAAAAAGAAAAAAAAAAAAAAAAAAAAAACATATTCACCGCACAGTCTAGCCCTTGACCCATACTGTGTCTGACTCGGGGACAGATCCAATGTCCGCTTCTTTTTATGTTACAGCACAATCCACAAGACCCGTCATTTTTGTCGTTCGATAGACTCTTCACTCCCAAGCCCTTGTGGTCTACCAATGGCATAGAAACACAAGAAATCCACAAGCCATGCATAATGTGCTATCCTGCTGCCATGTGGAACTGGGCTAGTTTACTAACCCCAAATTCCAGGATAAAATCGTCTTTTTCACTTAAAAAAAAAAAAAAAATCACAGAGCCAGGGCGATTTTCATCTGTTCAAACTGCATCGTTACTACTTGACCTTTGTGGCGACCCCGAACTTCGACCACATTCCAACTACCACCCCTTTTCCCCCATCTCCCATCCTCCATCTCCCCTCTCCCCATCCCCCCTCTCCTCTCACACTCACGCACAAAACATGCCCAGGCTCGTCCAGTTGTTGCCCTATGCAACAGCAGTCCAAAGAAAGCAATCAATATTAATTAGGTCGTCTCATGGAAACCCACCAGAGGAGACACTGCGTTGCTGGCTAGTCGTTCCGGGATTCTTTAGCGGGATGGATTGAGAACTGTATTAAACTAGGAAAAAAGGAGAATTGATTGAACAGATTACGGCAGGTGTCTCAAACTAATGCGTTGAAGAACCGAGAGGCGACTGTTTGGGTTTCCAGCGACACCTAGTTGGCACAGAGCGCAGTGGAGATTTTCCGATATCTCAAATCAACACACTGCAGTCTGGTTAGGGCCAAACCGCTTTTGTATACACGTGTAACCATGCATAAGGTATAACACGCACGTTTATGATCCCTTGACTCAAGTCGTCGTTTCGTGGTTATGGAAACACACAGACTAAATGAAGAAGTGACACAAGTCGGTAGCTTCATCGAGGATGAGTTTCAAACCAAAGAAATTACCAAGCCTCTCTCTGCGGAAAGAATAGATAGCTAGAACAGACACGCTCACTGTAGCCAGCTGTTCCTTCCAACAGTGACGGCAGAAGCAGACACGAGCCTTGGATTTTGGTATGATGGCTACTTGAAAGACACAAAAATGGGGAAAGGGAATTAAAGAAACGACATGAAAAAAAAAATGCCCGCATATAACAGAACAATGTGGGCTTCCCAGAAAATACAAGGTCGGAGGTCTGCAGTTCCTGTTGTTCCCGACGCTCTTCTGGCCTTGACTGATGTACGATATCAGCATTACACAATGGAATCGATGGAGCCCGGCATCAACAAATACACATAGAAATAGCTCGGAGACCTGGTCTCACTCACAGGTTGCACTCTATTGTAGTTCAGTGTATCTGGAGCTACCCCTGAAATCAATCTCCGGGAAGTACAAAGTGGATAAAGAAAGGTTACTAACCATGCTTGAGGACTCGGAAACCAGATAAATGAGATCAGTCCAGCCTAAGCTGAAGACTTGCAGAAGATGGAAAGTTAATGAGTTGACATGGCGAAGGAAAACCTCGGGAAAGAGAAATAAGAGGACACACACCAGCCAACAGGCAGGCGATGGAGTCAGCAGAAATGAAGTGGGGATCAAAGGTAAAAAGGGAAAGCAAAGAGAGGTACAGTGACAGGAGGGTGCCAAAAGAATCTACAAGACATCCAGCATGTCCAAGAGGCAGAGGACTACTTGGGAAAACACATTCCAACACAGTCTCAGCTGGAGTGAAATATGGCACACAGCACATATCCCGATGAGCTTCATCTTTATGACCCCGTGCTCTCGAACTCAAACCTGATGAAATGGAGCAAATCAGCTGAACCTGCGCGTCCGCTGTGTCAGATCACACACACAGTGGACCATGCCCTGAATTCATGCAAAGCAGCGCTGACCGGGGAAGGTACAAAACACAAACACAGCCAGTCCTCAAGGAGATCGCGCGTGCGGTAAACGCTTCCAGAAGAAACACTGCCCGACCACAATCTCCAGCAACAGCCTTGTGCATGGCAGGAGGTCCCAAATCACGATCTGGAACAGCTGCGACATCAAGAGCATAGAACTGGAGTTCACTGGATGCCGCGGAAGACTGGGAGTGCACAGCAGGCCTCCCAGAATGGGGAGGGCTATCCAGAAATCACCAGGAAGAGCGGCATGAAGCTGAATATTGCATTCCACTCAGGTTCATTAAATAGATAATTCTAATGAAAGTCATTGTGCCGTATGAAGACAGAGTGGCGCAAAATCACCTCTACACTGGACGGTGCGCCGGTCTAGCCTGCAGCTTGAAGGAGTCTGGTTTCCATGCAGAAGTCCTCGCCATACAAGGTGGAGATAAGGGAGGCGTGGGGGGGGGGGGGGGGGGGGGGGGGGAGGGGGGGGTGTAGACTCATGAGCTTATTATCTCGTGTTACAGTGCGGGATTTTTAGCGAAAAAAGAGGGCTAGAACCTTAAAGACAATACCAGAGGCAGCTGCAAAGAGTTCTAGCTGAATCTGGTCAAGGTGGAACCAAAGTACACTTAAAAAAAAAACAAGCATTGAATACCGATGTGGGTAAGGTATCTGTCTAAAACGCACACACACACACACACACACACACACACACACACACACACACACACACACACACACACACACACAAAGGCGAAGTCTTTAGACGTCCGTCCCACCCACGCGACAGGTAAAAAATCTGGCATCAGAGGGCCACCTAGGAGTCATGACCTGGATGCTGCCCGTCTCCCTCAGAATGTAAAGATGTTGGGGCTGAAAAGCTTGTCTGAGGGGGGGGGCAGAGGGGGTGACGGTGGGTGGGGGGGGGGGGGGGGGGGGGAGGTTCTCTGAAGACTTTCTGCTGCCAAGCTCTCTTACATGCTTTTTTTCTTTTTCTGTTTTTTTTCTTTTTTGTTTACTAATCAAAAACTCCCTTGAGTGTTTTTTAAAAACTAATTTAATAATGGATCGTTATGATGATTAAGGCTCGTGCAGAAGCTCGGTTCATCATTCCATGGCAGCAGAGCTTTAGCGTAAAATACTCAGCAGGCGCCGGATTTAGGAGAGGAGATGGCCATGGTCAGTGATTCCTCATTGTCCAGTCAAATGCCACAACGAAACTCTGAGATGACAGTAACATGGCTGTTCATTTGTCAGTCTTGGCACCTTTACTGTCTATTGGTTGTGTGAGAATGATAATCAAGCAACTTTCGTATCCTGAGATTCTGTGTTATGTTTAGACATCTTCCCCTATGTCTTGTGTTCATCAGGTTGTGTATGTGTATTTTATCATCATCATCATCATCATCATCATCATCACCACCACCACCACCACCACCATTGTCGTCGTCGTCATCATCATCATTATCACCATCATCATTGTCATCATCATCATTTATAACTACTACTACAACAAGGGACAACAACAACTACTACTACTACTACTGCTGCTGCTGCTGCTGCTACTACTACTACTACTGCTGCTGCTGCTGCTGCTGCTGCTGTTGTTGTTGTTACCATTGTTGTTGATAGTATCATCATTATCATCATCATCATCATCATCATCAACATCATCATCACGCGCGTGCACTCGTGTGTGTGTGTGTGTGTGTGCGTGCGTGCGTGCGTGTGTGTGTGTGTGTGTGTGTGTGTGTGTGTGTGTGTGTGTGTGTGTGTGTGTGTGTGTGTGTGTGTGTGTGTGTGTGTGCGTGCGTGCGTTTGGTGACGACTGTTCTGATCAACATACCGCCAGTGGTTGCGCAACTAGGTAGTTATTATAGTTGTCACTCCCCGTACTGACGACAGTGATATCTGCCTGACCGCGGAGCCAGTGTGAGTGAATAGCCACCCTTCAAAGCACCCCCTGCACCCAGCGCACCCATCTCCCCATGGCGAATTCTTTCATTTTTTAACCGCTTATGTAAGGTATGTTATGTATAGCCCCAACCGAGGTTGAAGCTTCGCCAGGGCTCTAAAAGCTGAGAGCATGCCTACTTGAAACCATGAAGCGAATCTCTTCTTCCTGTCTGTCTCCTTACAGCCTCCAGGACTCTGAACGATACCGGACTCGCTGTCAGCTCAGGGGAACGGCAGCCCGTCACCACCCGGGACTGCCCGGCTGACCACCCCCTTCAGCAACGGCTCCTGGGCGTGGTCATGGACAGCCCCGTCCAGTTCGACAGCCTGTTACCAGGCTTATCCAACAGCATCAGCAGACGACCCTGCATCAAGCGACTCCTGCGCGGGCTCCTGGCCGGCTACTTCCGGCTCTTCTCGCGCTCTGTGGGCGGGCCTTTATCCAGGATGCAAGAGGCCTTCCTGACCCTCCGACCGCCATGTCCGGTTCTGATGTTCTACTCCACCACGGACGAGATCGTCTCGTCGGCTTTGCTGGACGACGTGGCGGAGAAGTGGCGGGAGCAGGGTTGGGTGTTGCACGTGCGCAAGTGGGATGACACGCCCCATGTCGCACACTTCCGGTTCCATCGGGAGGAGTATGAAGAAGAGCTCAGGTTGTTTTGGAGAAATAGGGCTGGGGAAAGAAGGGAAAGACCCCGGCGCTGTGAATGGGTCTGGTCCAGATGTACCAAAATCTTAATGTTTCCTTGCGTGTGTGTTACCGAGGAAGTACTGCATGAGACCTACCCGCACTCTCGCTCTCAGCTCTCTGCCCTTACCTCTCCACGCAAATATCTGTATTATCTCTTTTTGCTGTTCATTTTTGTTTGTTTTTTTTGATGATTTTCCGCTTGTCGTATTCCTGTTTGTATTACTGAAAGTTAATCGGATGATCCTTAATGTATTGTCAATAAAAAATAAATAAATAAAAAAACGCTACTGTTGCGGAAGTCTCTGTCAAGTGATAGATTGTAACTCCATTGACTAAACTGTCTGTCTCTGTCCCTCTCTGTCTGTCTGTCTGTCTGTCTGTCACACACACACACACACACACACACACACACATGCATACACGCACACACACATGCGGACGTACGTACGTACGTACGTACGTACACACACACACACACACACACACACACACACACACACACACATTTAAATTGTAAACGTTTTTAGAAAGTGGGGTGTTAGGTTATAATTTAAAGGGAGACAAGAGAAGAGGAACAAGACCTCATAGCAAAAATGACGAGTTGCAAGCCTCCTTTTATTTATCGCTTTTAGATCTCAGAATTTTCGGTCAGTGTAATGCTGTTGTTGAATGACTTAAAACATTTGGAAAGTGAACGTATGCATAATTGTTCAGTTTTGTTTTCGGATCGATTGGGTAATGCGATTGGAATATTCAAGACTATGACTGTTAGAATGTTCACCAGGTCCTTGTAAGTAGCTACTGCATTACCTAAGGTTTCAGAATGTTGTAGAACTAGAAGCTTATCGAATCACATTCGCATAAACTTGTCGCGATTTCATTGTTTGAGCTTGTCGATTTGCTGAATATTCTTGAAAAGAATGATCGACTATGTCCAAGAATTTTCTTTACATAACGTAAAAGGATGACAGCTGTGCGACTCGCAGGGAGAGAGAAATGAGAGTGGCTGAAACGTTATAGTCATTGTCGAGCAGAGTTAAGTGTTAGAGTCTTCACTGAGTTTGAGTCTGGTCGTTGGAAAGCTGCCATTAGTAGAATATTAGCTGCCGCATATACGATTGAGTCCTTGTACGACTTACTGAACCTGAAGGTCAGTTGATTGCTGTTTATTGTTCCTACATTCTTCAACGTTGGTAAATGAAAAGATCCTCTTCGTTTTAATACCGCCTGGCGAATTTTGTCGTCTGCAAGCTGAGCACACTATCACAGGATCTATAACGAACTCTTACAAGCTGCTGCGCTTACCTGTACACGTTCGCTCATCTTGTACTGAGGAAGTCAGCGACCTAGCGTGTACATTTGGGGGACAAGCTGGGATGCTGTTACACTGGTGTTGGGTAATCTTCAACTTTAGAATACTAAACTCAGGGGGGCTGTTTAGACGAAAAACAAAAGCTGTCTTAGGCTCACCTCGATGCGCTAAGTTGAATGGAACCCTCAGCTAAGCTGTACGACCACTCCTTTCCCATGAAACTGCGACAAATACACAGTAAGCTGAGTACTCCTTCCCCACCTGCACGCCATTTTGAGCATGATTCAAAATTTAAAAAAAAAATTACAACACGTGATCAGCAGTCAAAATGGCTTGCAGGTGGTTGCTCTGTCTGTGATCGGCTGAGCTTACTGTGTATTTGTCGCAGTTTTATGGGAAAGTAGTGGTCGTACAGCTTAGCTGAGGGTTCCATTCAACTAAGCGCATCGAGGTGAGCCTAAGACAGCTTTTGTTTTTCGTCTAAACAGCCCCCCCCTGAGTTTAGTATTCTAAAGTTGAAGATTACCCTTGGTGTTTATTCCAGAGAATTTCTTCATTGCCTGTGTGCTGAACGAACTGCGATTTTGAAGGCGCCAGTCCAGATCTACGTCGGCAAACGCCGTCACGTACTGCATCGGCTGTCGTCTGAGAAGAAACGAAACGTAGATCAAAACGTTCAGCGTCAAGAAAGTCTTCAACCGTGTTTTCGTACACACAGGGAGGTGAGTACAGCGTTTAGTGCATCGAGCAGGTCCAGGCAAGTGAAGAAAACTGTGGCCTGTGTCTGCAAGAGCAATTAGGGTTCTACAGAGCTAGGAGAGTCAAACGGCAGAGTGTTGCCTGTGTCTGTAATTGAACACGGGAAAGTATTGTTTGAGTCGCTGATTGCTGATGTTAGTTTGAGTTACTATAGAATATGTGAAGACTGGAAAGGAACTAGGTCTTGCAGGTGATTAATTCATGTAATATGTTCAAGAGGCTGAGGAAAAGGCTGCAGCAAGAGAACTGGAAAGAAGAAAAAATTGAATTGGCAGCTGAAGAGAAGAAAAGACTGGAAGAACGTGAATAGAAGAAAAGACAGGAAGAACGTGAACAGAAGAAAAGACAGAAGAAAAGACTGGAAGAACGTGAAGAAGAAAAAGACAGGAAGAACGTGAACAGAAGAAAAGACAGGAAGAACGCGAATAGAAGAAAAGACCGGAAGAACGTGAAGAGAAGAGAAGACAGGAAGAACGTGAATAGAAGAAAAGACAGGAAGAACGTGAACAGAAGAAAAGACAGAGGAAGAACGTGAAGAGAAGAGAAGACTGAGCAAGAAGAACGTGAACAGAAGAGAAGACTAGAAGAGAAGAAGAGGAACATGAAAACAGGAAAAGATAGCAAGAAGAAAGCCAGCTGCTGAAAGAAAATTGAAAAGGCTTGACTTAGGACATCAAGAGAAACAGAGACACAGAGAATTTGAACTGTGGATGGCAGAAGTGAAAGTTCAGAATGGTGAACGCATTCACCAGTCAGAAACTGAAGATGCCAAGAGGCCACGTCTTCCAGCGTTGGTGGATGGGAAAGACAACTTTAATAGTTATCTGGAACGTTTTGAACGCCATTCTGAACCAAAGAAATGGCCAAAAGAGCAGTGGGCTACCAGCTCAAGTGCCTTTTTGACCGGTGACGCCCTCGAGATATACTCCAGACTACCGGAGGAGAAGCAAAGGAATATGAAACGCTTTATTTCTTTCTTTCTGCGTACACAGGCTGATATTCCTGCGGACACTCCCTGTATAGACAGGCAGTGGAGTTTTGTGTGTATGATCGTTTTTTATCCCGCCATTAAGGCAGCCATACTCCATCTTCGGGGAAAGTACATGCTATACGTAACGTGTCATCCATACCAACGGCCAAACTGGCCTTCTCTTCAGAAAGTTGGTGATGGGATTTTACGTTTGTGCAAGATGCGTGCGTTCACACACGGAACCTCGGTTTATAGTCTCATTCGAAGGACTGTATGGGGAATGGAGTCAAAACTAATGTTAACTGCGAGGGAAAAATCCCCCTGTACCGAAATTCGAACCTACAACCCCAGGATCACGAGTCTGACGCTCTACCAACTGAGCTATTCCGCCCCCTATGAAACGCTCAAAACTGAACTTCATCGAAGTCATTATTTTTCTGAGCAAGGCTTCCAGAAACATTTCCGGTCTAGCAGGGCAGAGAAGAACAAAAGTCCTGCTCAATTCCTAACTAGGATTCAAAACTATTTAGATAGATGCCGAAGTTAGCTTGAAGAAAGAAGGACTATGACGGCTTGTCATATTTGGTCCTTAAAGAACAATTTGTAGAATCCCGCCCCAAAGACCTCGCATCCTACCTTCTACAAGAGAAAGACCAGAGCCTGAAATCTCTGAGCCTGGAGTCTCACAACCGGACCCTTGACACCAGAACAGAACCATCTACAGACCGGATACGACCAGCCAAGGTTCCAAGTACTTCAAAGTTGAAATGCCTCAACTGCTGACACCTGGGTCACAAGGCTGCTGAATGCAGACTGCCCAAGAATCCAGATAAACGCAGCCCTTCACACCTCAGTCATGAAGACTGGAAAGACCAGCGCCAGGGTGGAAATAAAAAAAAAGGCCCAACATCTGCCAATGCTGTCATCAGAGAAAGGAGTCAGGAGAGACAACCCTCGCAGAGGAGAAGGGGATCTACCTCACGTCAAGCCAGCGACAGCCCTGAAGAGCACGAGAAAGTGGTGCAGTGTGCTTCTCAAACCTTGCCAAGAGTGATTTGAGTGTCATACCTGTGGTGAATCGACTTTATGATGATAAAAAAAGTACAGGTGCTCAGAGATAAAGAGTGCTGTGGAGTCACCATTAAGAAGGACCTTGTTCCTGAAAAAACAGTTTACTTGCAAGAACGGCTACCTACGATGTGTCCATGGACATGTTGAGGCCGTCCCCACAGATGATACTGAAATTTTAACATCATTCTTTTTTGGAACGGTGCTGACAAGTCCCAATATCAGAAGACGACACTCCAAAGTCTGCATTTGTGACTCCAGGTGGGACATACGAGTTTCTCTGAATGACCCTCGGTATGAAGAATTCTGGAGCAACACTCAAGAGGGACATGAGAAAACTATTGGGCAACATGGAAGGTGTCATATACCACTGGGATGACATCCTGGTCCATTCCAAAACAGGGACAGAGCACCTGGAAATTTTTCGGAAGCTGTTCAAACGGCTGTCTTCTGCCAACGTGACTGCAAGACCCAGCAAGTATGGTATTGGTGCAAACGATATTGACTTCACTGGTCACCGTCTCCAGGAAGGAATGAAAGGGGTGCTCCAGGACAATGTGACAAAAATTCTGGAAGCACCTCGTCCCCAGACAAAAATTAATTGCGGTCCTTTCTCAGCTTAGTGGGGTTTCTACAGAGAATACATGCCCCACTTTGCAACTGTGACTGCTCCAACGTCGGACCTTCCGTGCAAGGGGAAGCCCAACCAACTGGAGTGGGAAGATGCACAAGACCGAGCCTTCAACACTGTGAAGAACTTTCTGTCCAAGGAACCTGTGCTACGGTTACACAACCCCAACAAGATGTTTGTGGTCAGCACTGATGCCTCTGACAAGGGTGTTGGTGCAGTCCTCATGCAGGAACATGACGGAAAGCTGTCCCCAGTCTCATGTGCCAGCATGAAACTATCCAGGGCAGAGCGGAGGTACGCTACCATGGAGAAGGAGTGCCTTGCTATTGTGGTGGGTTGTACGAAAGTTTGAACTGTTTCTCCAGGAGGTTGACATTGTGTTGTGCTCTGACCATAAACCTTTATCTGTTTTAGACTCTGCCAAGCTTGTGAACAATAGGGTCATGCGCTGGGCCATGTACCTTCAGAACTTTGATGTGAATTTTGAATATGTGAAAGGCACAGAAAATTCTGGTCGCAGACTTTTTAAGTCGTGTATGATCAAAGAAGACTTGTACTTGTTGTAGACTTTAGTGTAGAATAGAGTGTGTTGTGCCGGTTGATAGTTGTTTTGAGTGCACCGCCTTATGCACTAACCTAAATCAGGGTCAAGAGAAAGAGAGGAGGGGAGAGAGAGAGACGGAGAGAGAGAGAGAGAGAGAGAGAGAGTAACGCAGAGAAACAGACACACACACATACACACACACACGCGCGCCCGCGCGCGCGCACACACATACGAACATACACAAGCACGCACACGAACACACACACACACACACACACACACACACACACTGTGACACACACACACACACACACACACACACACACACACACACACACACACACACACTGTGACACACACACACACACACACACACACACACACACAAAATATCATACACACACGTACACACACACACACACACACACACACACACATACACGCGCGCGCAGGACATTCTTTTTTGACCTATCTAATATTGCTCATCATTTTTGTTTTACATGTATTGGGTTATAAAGGATTACAAATCAATTAAATAGAACGAAACAAAACCTTGACGAATTTAAATATACACAGTAGTAACAGACATCTACACTAGCTGCATCAAACGTCAAATGTTCAGTAGGACAGAAGCAATGACAAGGTAGAAGCGTTTACTGTCCTTTTTTCAAATGTAAATTTCCACTATTTCAAAGGTTGTTTTTTTTTCTTTTTTTTTTTTTTTTTTCAGCTTTCCGATCATGAATGCGTGAATATAGAAACTGAGACGTTTTTAAAATCAGACAAGAACCCTTCACCCCTTGACAACACCATCCCATCAGTCCCACTAAAAAACACCAAACCAAAAAATAGATTTCAAATCTATGCCCACTCTCCCCTCTCTCCCCCCCCCCCCCCCCCCCCCCCCCCCCCCCCCCCCCCCCTCTTTCTTGCTTAGGACAGTGCAAAAGGCCACTGACCCGATCAGTGCCACAGAAAAAAAATTGCGTCACGTCACGGTAAATTCGTGCCGCCTTTCGTGCTTAGCAACCTACCTCCCTTCCTCCCTCTCAACCCTCCCTCCCCATGCTGTAGGATACAACGCAGCGTGGGAGTGCGTTTCTACAATAGCCCCTCAGTCCTCGCAGGCACCTGCACGTGCTCGCGAACACCTATGCGGACGCATAAATTAACTGGGCTCTCACGGCCAGCTATACTGCCAGCTATACGGATGCATAAATTATCCCGTGCCGATTAGGGATCAAACAATTTCCGAGGCGATTGGTGACTAGACTAAATCCCTCCCCCTCTCACCCCTGATCGGTAAATGACAGGTCGTCTCAATGTGATTCGAAGCAAGAGAGATTCATAAACTAGGCACACACACCGGCTCAGCTTCACTGACCCCTCAGGACTGCCTGTAGACAAGAGCAGAGGAAGACAAAGGGACAGAGGCCTAGGAAACTCTTGGTAACTCCTTGATCTCAAGTCATTCCCTGTTCATTCCCAGGAAAAGTGAGTTGGAACTCTGTTTTTACATTTTAAATCTATGTATTGATTTTATGTATGCTGTGTGTGTTAGCATTGTAACTCTGTACAAATGCTTAGCAACATTTATCAAACTGATGAATGATTATTCTGTGTAGTGGTTTGCTTGCCATCATATGGCAAAAGCTCTCTCCCAGTGGTTTTGATTCT
>JADBJO010001519.1:110000-122500 GCA_016801955.1 Conus betulinus
GTTTCTGAATCGGCACCAGACGGTTTCCTTTAATAACTGATTGACTTTCATGTAAAGAAAAGGATATATTCAATACCGTGGCGCACTTTTCATTCCTGGCTCCTCTCTTTGCGCATATATCACCTAGCTCATTACCCCAAATACCACAATGCGATGGAAGCCAACAGAAGGTGACATCAGTTCCTTTACATATCAAGACATGAATAAGATGACATATTTCATTTACAAGAAAGTTGTTCGAAACGGTATTTGGAAATTTTATGGTTTTGCAGAACAGACATTGAATCCACACAAATAACTACTTTAAATATTGATTGCGGCAAGTCAATCAAATATGACAATGCCATAATAATAGCTATCATTTCGGCGACAAATATTGATCTGCCTTTTCCAATGGAGTATATCTTTTCAACCTTTCGTGATGGTATAACAAAAACAGAACCTGACTGAGTATTAGACAATACTTAACCATCTGCGTAAACTTTAAGCTGTTGAGGATGTTTCTCTTATAAACGCATCTTTACAGAATAAGATAAAATATTTGGTTGGTCAGTTTTGGTCACATCAGCGTGACTAAGATCAAAATGTGCCCTGTTTCTTTCCCAAGCTGGAGGAGGAATCAAGCCACCTTCGCTAATGTCTCAGAACTGACTGTTGACTCTTTCAACAGATTTTCTGTACAAGAGCCAATGGTAGAATATGATGATGAAGTAATCTAGGCTCTTTTTGGATAATGAGATTCAGGCTTTATAGCAGTCTCATTTTCGTTCACACCTGTGAGCTTTGAACGTTTCATTACATATTTGGCAAGTGTAAGCTTTCTATGTTCGTCTAATGGTAAAATATTAATTTCCTTATAAGTTCGGACGGAAGACCAAGACATAACTTATAGGCTTTACTACCTATGCTTTGCAGTTTTTGTAACAGGTGTTTAGGGGCACTGTAGAAAGCCTCTTGTGCAAAGCATAATTTTGATCGGACCAGTGATGTAGCTAAATGTTTTTAAAGTGTTATATCCTGACACCAACTTTGTTTAATGATAATTTTCAAAAAGTTTAGTTTTTTTTTTCTAGCTTTGTTAAGAAGGTACTGAATATGAAAGTTCCACGTTAGTTTAGATGTTAAATACACTCCCAGAAATTTAAAGGTTTGTAATCAAGTGTGACTGCATCCATTTTAAAGGAGGGCAGATCGCCTGTTTCGGCGCCATTGTTAAATAACACTTGTATATGTTTTCTCACAAGAAAATAATAGACCATTCTGAAACATGTATCCACCAAGACTGTCTAATTCAGATAGGTAAATTTTCTTGTAATAGTTAAGTATTCTGTTGGGAGTCTTTTTCCTTATTGAAGCATTCATCCATATGCACAGATCGTCAGCATACTGCACAGCTGTGATATTTTCACTTATATGTTTAGGAAGGTCACAGAGTAAAATGTTAAACAACACTGGAGCTATCACAGAACCTTGTGGAATTCCCATTTGTAGTGATTTAAATTCAGAGTACGTATTTTCTACTTTAACTTGTAACTTTCTGTCATGAACAAATTCTCTGATTCAATAATAAAGATTGCCAGATAGACCTATGTTTTTTAATTTGAATAACAGTCTGGCATGTCAAACACTATCGAAAGCTCTTTTGACATAAAAAAATGTAGCTAAACGCTTTTTTTTGTTTTGCAAATTGGTTTTTAATTTGTGTTGTTATTTTAACTATATAATCAATGACTTATCTTCCTTTTCGAAAACCGGCTTGATTGGGTGGAATTACATCATATTTATCACAATAATAAACCAGTCTATTCAGAATTATTTTTTTCATTAGTTTTGAGACATGAGAGGTTAAAGCTAATGGTCGACAACTATTTATATTTGTTGCAGATTTACGTTGGTTTAATATGGGAATTATTACTGACTGCTTTCATATTCCTGGCATAATACCCTCTGACCAAATCTTTTGAAATATTGTTTGCAAAAAAAATTTATGTGTGTGTGCGTGCGTGCGTGCGTGCGTGCGTGTGTGTGTGCGCGCGGGGGGGGGGGGGGGGGGGGGGGGGGGGGGGGTGGCGCACGCGCGCGTGTGTTCTCTTCGAATCCTCACCATTCCTCAGAATCGAGTCCCTCGGGTAACTCCGCGGTCGTCCACCACAAGCCGTCTCCCCAACCATACTGTGGGCCGCTTTGACGTATATTCGGGCGATGACGGCACCGAAATGGGTGACGTCACCGCTCCGTCTGATCGGCGACCGCTGGTCGTCTTAATTCCCTGGCTGACGGCGAAGAGACGTCACATCGGCAAGTTTTGCCAGCTGTACATGGACATGGACATGGACCTGCTGGTGATGAGGCTGACGCCGTGGCACGTTATGCGTCCTCAGCGTGCTGTACGTACGTGCTGTACGGGAGTTGCTCGACCTGCTTCAGGTATAGCTGTCTGTCTGTTATAGTCAGGTTTGTTTGGTGTGTCGATGGACGGCCTGACGGCCTGACAGAACGATCAAAAATTTTACGAAAGTAGTAGTAGTAGTAGTAGTAGTAGTAGTAGTAGTAGCAGTAGTAGTAAAAGTTGTAGTAGTAGTAGTACTATAGTAGTAGTAGTAGGAGGAGGAGGAGAGGAAGTTGCTATTGTAGTAGTAGTCATAGTAGTAGAAGTAGTAGTAGAAGTTGTTATTGTAGTAATAGTAGTAGTAGTAGTAATAGTAGTTGTAGTGGAAGTTGTTATTGTAGTAGTAGTAGTAGTAGTAGTAGTAGTAGTAGTAGTAGAAATGAAAAAAGAATGAAGGAAGTGAGGAAATTGAGTGAACGATATGAGACGATACTGACTGGATGACACAAGAAACGACTGAATGAAGCGCCTTCTGGCAGCTCTTCGGTCGGCACTACCCAAGTAAGCAGCCCGTTGTGTAAACGAGTGTGGATTTTAAAGCGCTTAGAGCTTGGTCTCTAACCGAGGACATGTGCTATGTAAGTATTCATGTTAGTAATGATAATGATAATAATAATAATAATAACAGTTATCATTTTCATGTTTCTGTCCAGGGGCGGATTGCAACACCCCGGAAGGGGATGCGTAAAAATGAAAAGGGGGGGGGGGGGGGGGGGTCGGAAGGAGTAATATCAAGTTTCAAACGAAGGTACTGGCTTGTCGAGCGGTGGTAGGGGTAGGGGATGGAGGGTGATGAGTAAAGCTGCAAAACGTACTTTTGTTGAGCGAATTAAGTATGCTCACCGAATAGTTGCAAGCAGTCGACGGAAGTGACTAAAAGTGAAGAGGGAAAGGAGAGAAGGGGGTTGGAGGGTGCCGGGGGAGGGGGGGGGGGGGGGGGGGGGGGTCACTGTATAACCATGTACGAGACCAACTAACGTGTGTCTCTAGCGATGTTGTTACATACCTTTCTTCTCTTCGAATGTACTCTTTAAAGTGCTTTCAGGATTTTGTTTTCAATTTGGGAAACTGAGCCGATAAGCAAGAAATTTTAAGTAAAAAAAAAAAAAAAAAAAAACAGATAATTTTGACTCATGTACATGCGCATATTTCTAGTATCACTACACGAACTGTCGATCTTAAAAGACAGCTCCGTAACGGGACAGAGAGTCGAAAATCAGAAATACTCGCCATCATGTGGATCGTTCACGGAAAATTAAAATCAAAAGTCTGTTTTATTTCTTTGGATTCAGTGTCTGATGTCTTGCCCTTGTCAAAACCATCGAAAATTTTAGGTGAAAATCACGATGGTCATGTCGTAAATACCATTCATCACACTATTTTCACACGAAAAAAAAAAAGATTTTCCTGAGGATAATTACTTTTTTCCATCGTGAAGACGATAAACATGACCTTTTGAATCTAGCGAGATTCCATAAGATGTTATCATTCTCATCATTGTGCGTTCCAGGAGAAAGACGGTTTCCAGGCGAACAGACCCCTCATCATTCACGGCTTCTCTGTTGCCGCCATGGTGTGGGCACTGATCTTGATGGAGATGGACCAGCGTGGTGGCGGCTATGACAACGCTGCAAACACCTTCAGTGCTTCTGAGCTTTGTCTGACGCCTGCGGGCAGCTGTGAGGATAAGGCTGAAGATCGTTCTTCAGCTGACGGTAAGTTGCAAGGCTCCTGCAGTAAACGACCTGAGCGGAAATGTAAGTGGACTGGGATCTTGTCTGATTTTCAACTGTGTGTACTAGGGCCTCTTTCTCTCTGTTTCATCTTCCGTGTTCTCTCAGTGACATTACTCCCATGAGCGTTGTACGGGTCTGAGTCCTCTGTTACAGATTAAGTCCCAAACGTATATTATTCTCTGTTACACTCAAAGCTGCACCTAGCTTTTGTCAGAAGATCAGCCTTTACCGAAACATATTCACCCCACCAGCCGCCGTGGCGAAAGTGGTTAGCGTCGCGAACTCCCGGCTGGGAGGTTGTGGGTTCGAATCCCATTAGGGTCATGTGGGTTTTTCTGCCCCGACGGGCTCCTACCAGAGTTGAGTTTGCTGCGGACTCACTGGTGAAGACTGGGACCACACAGTCGAGTTTCATCCACTTAATGGATGCGTTTCTGAGAGTGTTGCTTAGGTTTCCTGACCAACACAGCAGGTGTCTGTATCTCTCGGGCCCGGTTGATGCTGGAATATGTTATGAAAGGAAGCGTAGAGTGCAGCCCTGTCATGTAGTCTCAGACCGAAATGGAAATCCGTAGCATCATCTTAATCATCCTCATTCTCATCGATCAACATAAAAAGATAAAATGTCTCAAATCTGTGGCCCTTCATGCCCTGCTCTCATGTGACCTCAGTTTCGATGTCCTCTCCACGTCTGTAGTCTTGGTTTGGTTCCGTCAGGGTCACCGGTATCGGCGAGTCTATGGGGGCTGTCGTTGGACGGACATGGAGGCGCTCTCCGGAGGGAGAGCTCACTCACGCCGGCTCCGCGACTAAACAATTATTGTCGTCAGTAGGGGGCTTAATAGGTGGTGTCCTGCGTATGTTAGATCAGAAGAGGCGGCACTGAACACCATCGAAGTGACTCAGCAGCAGTGCAATGTCTCCTCCAGTGGGTTGCCTCTTGACGACTTGGCATTGACTGCTCCCTGTGGATTGCCGGTGCCGCGTCTGAGGCGGGACTAACCGGGCTGTGGCTGTGGATGGGGTGTCGGAATGAGCGGCGTGGGTGCTCTGCCTTTGAGGTGGCACAGAGGTTGGGACAGCAAAAAAGAAAGAAAAAAAAAAAAAAGAAACATATTCACCACACAGTCTAGCCCTTGACGCAAAATGTATCTGACTCGGGGGCAGATCCAGTGTCCGCTTCTTTTTGTATTACAGCACGATCCACAAGACCCGTCATTTTTCTGTCGTTCGATAGACTCTTCACTCCCAAGCTCTTGTGGTCTACCAATGGCTTAGAAACACAAGAAGTCCACAAGCCATACATAATTCTGCTATCCTGCTGCCATGTACAACTGGGCTAGTTTACTACCCCCAAATTCCAGGGTAAAATCGTCTTTTTCGCTTAAAAAAAAATCACAGAGCCAGGGCGATTTTCATCTGTTCAAACTGCGTCGGTACTACTTGACCTTTGTGGCGACCCCGAACTTCGACCACATTCCAGCTACCACCCCTTCTCCCCCATCCACCCTCCCCCTCTTCCCCCTCTCCTCTCCCTCCTCCCACACTCACACACAAAACATGTCCAGGCTCGTCCAGTTGTAGCCCTAGGCAACGGCAGTCCAAAGAAAGCAGTCAATATCAACCAGGTCGTCTCATGGAAACCCACCAGAGGAGACATTGCGTTGCTGCTTAGTCGTTCACGCGGTCTTTAGCGGGATGGATTGAGAACTGTATTAAACTAGGAAAAGAAGAAGAATTAATTGAACAGATTACGGCAGGAGTCTCATTCTAATGGGTTGAAGAACCGAGAGGCGACTGTTTGGGTTTCAGAGACACCTAGTTGGCACAGAGCACAGTGGAGATTTTCCGATCTCTCAAGTCAACACATTGCAGTCTGGTTAGTGGCCAAGCCGCTTTCGTATACATTTTTAACTATGCATAAGGTATAACAAGCATGTTTATGATCCTTTGACCCAAGTCGTCGTTTCGTGGGTTATGGAAACACACAGACTAAGTGAAGCAGTGACACAAGTCGGTAGCTTCATCGAGGATGAGTTTCAAACCAAAGAAATGACCAAGCCTCTCTCTGCGGAAAGAATAGATAGCTAGAACAGACACACGCTCACTGTAGCCAGCTGGTCCTTTCTTCTCTGAAGACTTTCTGCTGTCAAGCTCTCTTACAGTTTTTATTTTCTTTTTCTCTTTTTTTCTATAACAAAGACTCCCTCGATGGTTTTTTAAAATACTAATTTAATAATGGATCGTTACGATGATTAAGGCTCGTGTAGAAGCTTGGTTCATCATTCCATGGCAGCAGAGCTTTAGCGTAAAATACTCAGCAGGCGCCGGAACTAGGAGAGGAGATGGCCGCGGTCAGTGATCCCCCATTGTCCAGTCAAATGCCACAATGAACTCTGAGATGACAGTAACATGGCTGTTCATGTGTCAGTCTTGGCACCTTTACTGTCTATTGGTTGTGAGAATGAGAATCAAGCAACTTTCGTATCCTGAGATTCTGTGTTATGTTTAGACATTTTTTCCCTATGTCTTGTGTTCATCAGGTTGTGTATGTGTATTTCAGTGTGTCACAATATCATCATCATCACCATTATCATCACAATCACCGTCGTCATCATCATCAACACCATCATCATCATAATCATTATCATCATCATTATAACAACAACAGCTACAACAACAACAAAAAAAACTACTACTACTACTACTGTTGTTGTTGTTACCAATTGTTGTTGTTGATAGTATCATCATCATCATCATCATCATCATCATCATCAATATCATCATCACGCGCGCGCACACTCGTGTGTGTGGGGAGGGGGGGGGGCGTTTGGTGACGACTGTTCTGATCAACATACCGCCAGTGGTTGCGCAACTAGGTAGTTATTATAGTTGTCACTCCCCGTACTGACGACAGTGATATCTGCCTGACCGCGGAGCCAGTGTGCGTGAATAGCCACCCTTCAAAGCACCCCCTGCACCCAGCGCACCCATCTCCCCATGGCGAATTCTTTCTGTATTTAACCGCTTACGTAAGGTATGTTATGTATAGCCCCAACCGAGGTTGAAGCTTCGTCAGGGCTCTAAAAGCTGAAGAACATGCCTACTTGAAACCATGAAGCGAATCTCTTCTTCCTGTCTGTCTCCTTACAGCCTCCAGGACTCTGAACGATACCGGACTCGCTGTCAGCTCAGGGGAACGGCAGCCCGTCACCGCCCGGGACTGCCCGGCTGACCACCCCCTTCAGCAACGGCTCCTGGGCGTGGTCATGGACAGCCCCGTCCAGTTCGACAGCCTGTTACCGGGCTTATCCAACAGCGTCAGCAGACGACCCTGCATCAAGCGACTCCTGCGCGGGCTCCTGGCCGGCTACTTCCGGCTCTTCTCGCGCTCTGTGATCAGGCCTTTATCCAGGATGCAAGAGGCCTCCCTGACCCTCCGGCCGCCATGTCCGGTTCTGATGCTCTACTCCACCACGGACGAGATCGTCTCGTCGGCTTTGCTGGACGCCGTGGCGGAGAAGTGGCGGGAGCAGGGTTGGGAGTTGCACGTGCGCAAGTGGGATGACACGCCCCATGTCGCTCACTTCCGGTTCCACCGGGAGGAGTATGAAGAAGAGCTGAGGTTGTTTTTGGAGAGAATAGGGCTGGGGAAGGAAGGGAAAGACCCCGGCGCTGTGAATGGGTCTGGTCCGGATGTACCAAAATCTTAATGTTTCCTTGCGTGTGTGTTACCGAGGAAAGACTGCATGAGACCTACCCGCACTCTCGCTCAGAGCTCTCTGCCCTTACCTCTCCACGCAAATATCTGTATTATCTCTTTTGCTGTTCATTTTTTATGATTATTCCCTTGTCGTATTCTTGCTTGTCTTATTGAAAATTGAATGGGATGATTTTCAATGTAGTGTCAATAAAGAAACGCTCTTGTTGCAGAACGAAGTTTGACCACTCTCTGTGAAGTGATCGGTTGTGATTACATTGACTAAACTGTCTGTCTCTGTCCCTCTCTCTCGGTCTCTCTGTCTGTCTCTCTCACACACACATCCACGCACGCACGCACCCATGCGGACGCACGTACGTATGCACACACACACACACACACACACACACACACACACACACACACACACACACACTCACAAAACAAACAAAAAACATATATACCCACACACAAGATCCCACCTGCACACACACACACACACACACACACACACACACACACACAGACACACACACACACACACACACACACACACACACACACACACTATGTCAGTTTTTGTGTCTGTCCGTCTGTCTATCTGTCTCTCTCTGCTAGTTAGCTTGGGCCACAGCCATCTGGCCTAGATGAAAATCGCCCTTCTAGCTTTCGGCTTGCACGCACTGCCGCACGCGGTGACCTTTAATGTTGTGCGCAACCGGTAGCTGGGCAACTGCTCTCTGGCACGTGCAGACTGCGAGAAATGCATGATTCTTGTGCTGATGTTTTTCTCAGGAGTTTCATGCTTTTTTTTTGTGTGTGTGTTTGCATATTCATAAACCAATGGATATGATTTTCTCTGTGTGCGAGTCGCGTGCTGTGCTCCTTCAGCTGTGCCGCTTGTTATAAATGTGACTGCCAGCGTTTGTGCGCATCTTCCAGTCTGTTTTTTTTTTTTTTTAACAGTGGGTGTTGTGTGCTCTCTTCAGTTGGTCAGTGGCGAGTGTAGTTAGTAACAGCGTCACATCGTAGCGTGGGAACCGTGGTGGTGGGACAGATTTTTTTCTGTGTGTGTGTTCTACTACTTTCGGTGCATCATACATCTACCAAGTGTTTTTGGGTGTTCTGGTTTCTCTCTCTCTCTCTCTCTCTCTCTCTCTCTCTCTCTCTCTCTCTCTCTCGCTTGCATACGTGAGAGTTAGTGTGTGCAAATGAGTACCCAAGCGTGCCTTCTTGGTCGAGTGAGCCGTAATACCAAGTGATTTTTCTCTCTCTCTCTCTCTCTCTCTCTCTCTCTCTCTCTCTCTCTCTCTCTCTCTGTGCTACATGCAGAGTGAGTGAGTGTGTTCAAGTGATCACCCAAGCGTGTCTTCTTGTTAGTGTGAGCCGTAGGCCTAATACCAAGTAATTCTCTCTCTCTCTCTCTCTCTCTCTCTCTCTCTCTCTCTCTCTCTCTCTCTGTGTGTGTGTGTGTCGTGCAGGCCTACTTCATTCCGATCTTTTGCACGTGTGTGCATGTTTGTAGCGCCAGTAACGGCGGAGACGTTTGCACACAACTTCAGTGAACACAAAAGACGTGTAGATTTGTTGTGTCGTGTGTGCGGGACCGTGTGGTCAGACAGCAAAAAGATCAAGGATTAAACGCTAGACTCGGTGTGCCAACTTTACCAATGATTTATTGCAGTATTTCAGTCTAGATGTTTCTGGAGATAATGAAGGCAAACAGTCCAAGAGTATCTGCATAAAATGCTACTATAAAATGGAAAAAAAAACAACCGAGACACAGATCAACACATCCTCAGTTTTTGAATTTCAAAAGAAAATGCTGCTCATGACATTGAGAGAATGTCAGAAATCGGGACAACTTTCGATCCAGATCTTTCTTCGAGTCAGTATACATCGTTTCAATCAACGGGCCACCCTAGTCGTCCGAAAATAAAGAAAACCGGGCACGTCAAAAAATCCGCACAGGAATGTTTAGATCACTCTGACCTGTGCTTGGACACCGATGAAAGTGTGTCATCATTTTTCTCCGTCGGTATCAACCCCCGTGAAAAAGCCTAGAACATTCTCTGCACAAACATCATCAGTCACAGCTAGCACATCCAACTCGGCACTTGCATGTGTTGACATGTCTGATGTATGCTTGGATACCGATGAAAGTATGTCGACGTCAATTTGTCAGTCAACATCGACCCCCCAAGCCAAGAGCATTCTGCACACACAAACATCTCCTATCATAGCAAACACATTCGAATCTGCACATACAAGTTCTTATCAGTCTGATATTTGTTTGGACACTGATGAAAGTGTGTCGACGTCGGAGTGTCAGTCAACATCAACGCCAGTTAGAAAGCTTAGAACATGGTGCACACACAAACCTCTCCAACCACTGTCAAAACCCCTGTCACTGACGCCGCAATATCCCCCTTCCCCCACCTGAAACGCAGCGCTGTATATTTAGACTCAGACGATGAGGAGATCGATACACCTCTCACTGAAGAAGAAGAAAAGTTGCTGACGCGCGGCTTGTTAGAAAGAAAACTGCGACACTCCGAAGACAAAGTGACAGTCAGGTGCAAAACCAGAGGCCAGCCTATAATTTGTTGATAATAAGTTGATAAAGGTCACACAGCCCCGTAAATGCTGTGTTCTGGCACCGTCTCCACTGCGGAAGAAGCGGTCCCAGGTGATGCAGAACATCAGGATGAACATGTCAGGAAGTAGCAAAGTACGTCATCAAACAACAGGGCTCTGAAAGCAGAAGGCCGGCACAGTCTCACAGACAGAAGATTCTAGAAGCAGCTGGGTGTGGCCCAGTGAGAGTGACCAGTGAACAAGGGTCTGCAATGCGAACTGCCCTGGGGATGAGCTGGACAGCACACGGGATGCAGGAAAAGATTTTTCGGAAGTGTTGGGGGGTGACATTTGAACGTGAACAGAAAGAAGATAATGTTGCTTATAGCCCAGCCGACTACAAAGGGCCACATCAGGGCTGTGAACAGAAAGAAAGAGAGGCACAGAAGGAAGCAATGTTTGGAGAAATAGAAAAGAAAACCTCGTGTATGTGGATGAAGAAGGGAGACAAAAAGAGGTAGAAACGGCAGTAGTAGTAAACACCAAATACCTCCCCCAGACTGTGAGCAACTTACTAGATGAATATGACATACACCACAAACTGACATGGCATAACTACACAGTTCCACAAGACGAAGTCTGGGTGAAGAAAGGAGGGGATCATGGAAGGGGCACATTCAAACTCATGCTACAAAACTGCAAATGTCCACAGACCAAATTCCAAGCGTAACACGTGTCTCCTGGCCACTGTGGATTGTAAGGTCAGTCCATGCAATTTGAGAAGAATCTTAGATCCCTACCAACAACAACTGGAGGTTCTGAAGTCCATGACATGGAGGACAAAAGGATTAAAGTGTTCCTGTTTGGGGACTATGACTTTCTCCTCAGATTGTATGGACTGTCAGGTGCTCAGGGAACACACCCATGTCTCTGTTGCAATGCATCAAAGTCACAACTACAGACACCAGCACGCTGCAATGAAGGCAACATCACACACAGCGCACATTGCAGGGCATCAATGCAGACCACAGAAAATACAGACAGTCCAACACGAAAATCGCCAGATTATACAACGTCATCAGGGGCCCCATCATTGATGTGGAGTTGACCCATGTAGCAACCCCCATAAATGCATATTCTGCTGGGCGTGGTCAAGAAACATCATGACCTGCTGGAAAAGGACAGCCACAGCCTTGACCAAGACACTGGAGAGTCACTAGCAAACCATGGGAAACAGGTCGGTTCAGACTCAGCCTTTTCTGAGTTCGTGAACCAACAGAAACAGAGCCTGGCTGCTGTAGAAGAAAAAAAGAATGTTAGAGACAAAGATTGTTTTCAATGAGCCAGGAGGAATGAAACAGCACCACTAAGTGCTTTCCAGAAAGAGCAGCATGATCTTTCAGAGTTGGTGTGGGAAACGCAACAGGAAACAGGGGAACTCCAGTCACAGCTAAATCTTCCAAAACTGGCCGGCCCTGTCACCAAGCACTTGGATGTTGTGTGTCCACAGGCCTGCAGGAAGATCGTTTGTTGGTAACCACTGCCACACCTACCTGAAGCCAGACACAATAGAACATCTGTGTGGCAGTGTAGTGGACAAAACGGCAGAACTGACTCAGGACACAGACGTCATTTTGAAGGCTGGGAACATTAAATTTTGTCAGAAATTCAAAACACGGAACACACTTTTCCCACATTCATACAAACATCTCGCATCAAAAGCCCATGACTGACACAGATGAGGTCGCGTCGACACACTGGATAGTGACATCAAAGAGTATATGGCTTTCTTTTCGCAGATCATTACCAGAAACACCTGTCATTCCAAAGCAGCATATTCTGGAAAGTCACTGCGTTCCCCCATTCATCCGTTCTTACCGTTTTGGCTTGGCATTACATGGGGAACAAGGAGGTGGGGAGGGGAGCAGACACACGCACGCGTCAACTTACTGAAAAGATAGGCATGGTCACAGAAAACACATAAAGCAAAACTGTAGGTGATAATGGAAAAAGCACATGACCTATGTCTCAAAAAAATCAGAAGTACTTACCCCAACTGGAAAAATTTCAAGCGCAAGACCAATGAAACACCGAATGA
>JADBJO010001519.1:127500-130000 GCA_016801955.1 Conus betulinus
ATCATTTATGTGGGAATTCCATTCTTGCCATCTACTGTCAACCAGTCTTGTACGAACCATTCGGATAAAAGTCGGTTCATCTCTCCTACACCCTGATTTAACCAGACATATCCAAAGCCTAATTCATATAACTTAATTCTCAACTTTGTTGCCCAGTTTGGTTTTCCCCTAGCACCCAGATTACACAGCATGTTATAAGCTTTCTTTGGTAACTTGTTCCTGATACTGCTTCTGTAGTGTGTGTGTGTGTGTGTGCGTGCGTGCGTGCGTGCGTGCATGCGTGCGTGCGTGCGTGCCTGTTGTGTGCGTGCGTGCGTGCGTGCGTGCGTGCGTGTGTGTGTGTGTGTGTGCGCGCGCGCGCTTGTGTGCGTGCGCGCATGCATATGCTTGCGCGTGCGCGCGCCCGCGCCCGCGCGCGCGCGCGCGTGTGTGTGTGTGTGTGTGTGTGCGTGCGCGCGCGTGCGCACGTTTGCGGGAGCGCCTGCGTGCGTGCGCGCATAGCATGTGCGTTTGTGTGTCTATGTGCGCGCTGCGAAGGCGCGCGCTCTTTCGTGTATGTATAATATACTTGTGTTTGTTCTTGCTTCTGTCTGTAAAAGTGGAAACACTAAATGGCACCGCAGGGAAGGGAAATAACTCTGCAATATTGAGACTCTGTGGTCATGAAACTGCTATCAATCTGCAACCACTCGTGGTATCAGTTTTTTCTCTTCACCCTGTCACCCGACATCTCGTATACCATTCCGTCTGTGTGTGTGTGTGTGTGTGTGTGTGTGTGTGTGTGTGTGTGTGTGTGTGTGTGTGTGTGTGTGTGTGTGTGTGTGTGTGTGTGTGTGTGTGTGTGTGTGTCCCCTTTCTCTCTCTCTCTCTCTCTCTCTCTCTCTCTCTCTCTCTCCTCTCTCTCTCTCCTCTCTCTCTCTCTCTCCTCATGTGTGAGAACTGGTACCCACACACACACACACACACACACACACACACACACACACACTCTCTCTCTCTCTCTCTCTCTCTCTCTCTCTCTCGCTCTCTCTCTCTCTGACTCACTCACACACACACACACCACACACACACACACACACACACACACACGCGCGCGCGCGCGCGCGCGCGCGCGCGCGCGCGCGCATACACACACTACACACACACACACACACACACACACACACACACACACACACACACACACACACACACACACACACACACACACACCCTCGCAGCTTTGTAGGCCATTTCCTCAGAAAGTTTACCCCCCCCCCCCCCCCCCCCCCCAAAAAAAAAAAAAAAAAAAAAAAAAAAAAAAAAAACCTCTCCCATACGTCTCTCTGCGCTTGTGTCTATAGACTGTACGTGGAAACCGAATTAACATTGAAAAGCTGCCCCCCGGTTACCAATAATCAGCGGTGCCCGCTTTATCATAACACCGGCTCTTGGTGTAGAGCAAGATCAATATCTCTACCAATCAGACAAACGTTACTATTCATAGCCATGGAACAGAAGATTTATTTTGTTAGTTTCGAAGTCGAAGTGGAGTTTAATTAGAAAAAAAAGACAAAGATTCAGAGACTAAACTGGTTAAACTTCAGTCGATTGTGGCATGTTCTTGTTCATCTCCGTTTTATTGTCATCATGGCGTCAGGACCACAAGAGTCGGTATGACAAGTCAAGAACCTCGCTATTGGTACAGGTCTCGATCGCCATTCAACGATCGGATCGGCGAATACAGTCGTGCCCACAGGTTCAGTTTTTATGACTGGCACCCCGACCCCACCCCCACCCCACCCCATCCCGCCCCACCCGCTAACCCACACCTTCCCCACCCACCTTTCTTCCACCTACCCGCTGTGTGTTTTAGTGAGTGTGGGTTGGTTAGCGCAGATGTTGAGTAGTAGCAGACCGAATGCCGAGGCGGGGAGGGGGGGGGCGGGGGGGGGGGGGGGGGGGGGGGGGAGGGGGGCGGGGTGGGGGGGGGGGTCTATTGTTGTTGTTCTTCTTCATTCGATCAGTTCGGCTTTCTGCTCGCTCGGCTTTCGGTGTGTGTGTGCGCCGCTGGGGGGTGGTGGTGATTGTGTGTCTGCCTTTGGTGGAGTTCCCGCTTTGGGGGCTGGTTTTGTTTGGAGCGAGTCAATTGACGATAGTCTCCCCGTCTGTAAGGGCTTGCACGGAGTAACACGTGTACACGTACAATGTGAACGGTTCCTTCGGCGATGCCAGTTCGTCTTCGACTCGCAGTTCAAGAAAAGGTAACTGCTGGTGCTATGCAGCTAATTGTTTGAAGGCTTCGATTCGTTGTAGTCCGTAAATCTTCGCTTCTCTGTTATTATGTTGTATGTGTGTTCGTTTCCAGTGAACAGTTGTGAAATATTTGCTTCACGTTTGAGAAAGAGAGAGAGAGAGAGAGAGAGAGAGAGAGAGAGAGAGAGAGAGAGAGAGAGAGATGAACGAACGAATTTGTTTCTTAACGAGGGTAGAAATGAGCATTGAACAGGCTTTCTGTCTT
>JADBJO010001519.1:150000-152500 GCA_016801955.1 Conus betulinus
AGGCAATCATATCTTATCATAGAAGTTGGAGCAAGTCTATTGAAGGAACATTATCGAAGACCTCTTTTGACATTCACTGGGAGGTGAGTTCCCAAAGTTATAGGCCTGTAGCTCCAGGCCCCCAAGGGCTCGAGGAATGAACGCCAGAGCTTTGAAATCGTGCGTAGATATTCATATTGTAGCTAAGGAGTTAATTCAATGTATGGAGTCTCTCCCAATTCACCCGTCTTAGTTTGACGCGAGGAGGTTCCGGGAGTGGATTTGACCATTATCCACAATCGGTAGGGCAGAGAGAGAGAGGGTGGGGGGGTAGAGAGAGAGAGAGAGAGAGAGAGAGAGAGAGAGAGAGAGAGAGAGAGAGAGAGAGAGAGAGAGAGAGAGAGAGAGAGAGAGCGCACCTGAAATTCTAAAAAACACGGACCAAATATTTTGGTATGCTTATTCGTTCATTTTCTCCTTCCTAAATTAAATCATGAGCAGGGAGAAATCATAGGCTATAGCAGAAAACAACAACAACATCAGCAACAAAAAACACGGGCCCACAGAAGAAGTGAGGAGAGAGAGAGGAGAGAGAGGGGGGGGGGGGGGGGGACTTTCCACGACTACCAATTATGCTCTCTCGGTCTCTCTCTGTCTTTGTCCCTCCCCCCTCCCCACACACACACACACACACACACACACACACACACACACACACACACACACACACACACACACACACACACATTTCAGTTCGTTTGGGAAGCCGTCAAGCACAGGAGACCCAAAAATCTTCTGCGCGTAATAGCATTGGCACAATGGCGATCCTTGTCTTCCTCCCATTCTTTGACTTCCCACCACGCGTTGTGTAAAGACACCTGAACGTTCCACGGAGATGTTAAAAGTTCAAGTCTTAAAGTCTTTAAGACCCCCTTCTGCTAAGCCCCCCTTCCTTGTCCCCCAACCCCCACACCCCCACCCCCACCCCCCCCCCCCCCCACCCACCCCACACCCCATTCCTTTCTCCCTCACTCTCATGCTCCGCTTCAGTTCCTCCCTCACCTTCCTCTCGCGCCTCCTTTTTCCCCTTCACTCCCTCTCCCACACCACCCACTCCCCACCCCTCCACCACACCCCCTCTCTCTCTTGGGTTACTTTGTCCAAACCAAACATGCAGTCGACGTTGTGTGCGGCTGTAGTAGAAGTAATCGTAGAAGCACGGTCTGTACAGGAGATGGCAGTCTTTTGTGGTATTCTGTGAACGCGTTCCGTAATCCTATATGTGGGTCGTAATTACTAGTATTGCATTCCCGTCGGTAATAAGAACACCCTCCTGTGATTGTTATTGTTATTGATGATACCATTCTGCCATTGCTGCAAGATATTATCCGTCCACGCACGCATTCATATTAAGTGTGTGTGTGTGTGTGAGTGTGTGTGTGTGTGTGTGTGTGTGTGTGCGTGCGTGCGTGCGTGCGTGCATGTGTATGCGTGCGTGCGTGCTGTGAATGTATGCGTGCGTGCGTGCGTGCGTGCGTGCGTGCGTGCGTGCGTGTGTGTGTGTGTTGGCTTTGTCTTCTTCTTCCTTTTATTGTCATCACAATCATGTACCTCTTTTACTTCTTCCTCTTCGTCGTCGTCGTCGTCTTGTTTCTTTCTTCTTCTACCTCTTGCCTTTCCTCTTGTTTGTCCTGTAAGTGGCAAGGTCTTTGTCGCCTTCTTCTTCCTCCTTTTCTTCTTTCTTTTGTTCCTTGGCTAGAACTCGCCACTGTGGACACTTTGAGAGAGAGAGAGAGAGAGAGAGAGAGAGAGAGAGAGAGGAGAGAGAGAGGAGAGAGGTGTGTGTGTGTGTTGTGTGCGCGTGTGGGCGCGCGCGTGTGTGTTTACCTGCATACATTCCCACGAATGAACTTCTGTTTTCAGGTCTTCTCCGAAGGCCTTGAGGGAAGGAACATGGGTCTGGGAGTTGGGGGAAGAGAAGGACAAAAAAAAAGGCGGACGGGGGGTGTGGGTGGGGAGCGAGAGGAAAAGGAGGGGAGGATTGGAGGGGTCTGTCTTAGTTTTTTGTTGCTGTTGTTGTTGGTTTTCTTTTTCTTTTTGTTGTTGTTTTTTTGTTGCGTACGCATGCTGATATTCCTGCGGACGCTCCTTGTGTAGACAGGCAAAAGATTATTCCAATTTCCCCAACAAACGGAGTGGAGTTTTGTGTGTATGAAAGTTTTTCATCCCGCCATTAAGGCAGCATACTCCAGCTTCGGGGGGAAAGTGCATGCCATGTGTAACGTGTCATCCATACCAGCGGCCAAACAGGCCTTCTCTTCCGAAAGTTCCGAAACAAAGGGATTGAACCAGGGTTCCTTAGGTAATGAGACAGAGAGAGAAAAAAAAAACGACTTTACACCTGCAGAGCCAGCTATCCCCCTTTCAGATCACAAAACGTGGGATAAAACGTGGTGTTGCGGGAAAAGGGGGGTCCCTAACTGAATGGATACAGCGTTTAGCTGCACGGTGTTTGACGGTT
>JADBJO010001519.1:157500-172500 GCA_016801955.1 Conus betulinus
TGGGCACCTGATCAGTTTCATGTTAAAGGGTACCTCACCAGTTTCATTTTTTTACCTCATGGGATTGATGGGTACCTAGGGTGCCTGATCAGTTTCATGTCAGAATGGGTACACAATCAGTTTCACTGCTGCCTGATCAGTTTCGTGGATGCTGTCTGACAGTTTCGTGGATATCTGACAAAACCTGATCAGTTTCATGGTCATCTGATACAGGAAGCTCAGTACTCCCAGCTGCTGATCCCATCAACCAATGGACGCGCTCTGGGGGGGGGGGGGGGGGGGGGGGGGGGGGGGGGGGGGGGGGGAGGAGGGTAATTAGAATATGTGCCCTTCTTGACCTCTGACCTTTTAAAGTCAACACATGTTTTGTTCTATCGGAAGTGAAGAGGGTCTTTAAACGGAAGGAAGCTAAATTATAGACCGCTTACGCGCGCGCCCCCCCCCCCCCCCCCACACACACACACACACATATGCACGCATGTGTGTGTGTGTGTGTGTGTGTGTGTGTGTGTGTGTGCGTGTGTGTGCACGTACGTGCGTGCGTGTGCGTGTGTGTGTGTGTGTGTGTGTGTGCGCGCGCGTACGTGCGTGCGTGCGTGTGTGTGTGTGTGTGTGGTGCGCGCGCGCGCGCGTGTGTGTGTGTGTGTATGCATGCCCGTGCGTGCGTGTGCGTGTGTGTGTGTGTGTGTGTGAAGTCAAGTCAAGTCAAGTCAAAATTTTTTATTTTGCGTGTATGCATGAATAAGCAGAGAAACTGCTTTTTTACATCAAGCCATCATAACAACACACAAACAAACTTGAATGATACAAATAATGAACACGAACAATACAAAGAGTGAAAATCAGCGGAAAAGGGCGCGATGGATGAGGAGGGGAGAGGAAATAGGAGGAGGGAGGGAAAGAGTGTGTGTGTGTGTGTGTGTGTGTGTGTGTGTGTGTGTTGCTGTCTGTCTGTATGTGCGTGCGTGCGTGCGTGCGCGCGTATGCGTGTATATGCATGCACACACATTTTTATGTGTTAGAGGGGGAGGGGGAGAGGAGGAGGATGGGGCTACATGATTCACTGAGATCTGCGAACTTCTGCCCGATAGGCAGAAAAATCCGTCGGCATTCATATCTGTTTGGCTCTGTGTGAACATATCGCATTTCACCAGTCAGACATCGCGGGTTCGGGCCCAGCCAGTGGCAAAACATAAAACTGGGTATTTTCGCAGCACCCAACTTCAGGTATGTTCTGGTGGCCTGGTGTGTGGTGTTAGAAAAACCCCACTCTTCTGTGATGGTTATTTCTCTCTGCAGTATTGCTTGTGACTGTTGGGAGCGTTCACCCTGAAAGTAACCACTACTTTCTGGAGGTATTTCATAGCTCTGTGTGCCTCGTCTCGGCATGTGTGCCAGTATGTGGAGAGAGAGAAGAGGGGGGGGGGGGGGGGGAGAGAGAGAGGAGAGAGGAGAGGAGAGAGAGAGAGAGAGAGAGAGAGAAGAGACGGACGAGGACGCGAGAGAGAGAGAGATAGGAGAAAGGTAGTGGGTGAGAGCAAGAGAGAGAGAGAGAGAGAGGGGGGGGGGGGGGGGGCAGACAGAGCAGGGAGGGGAGACGGAGACAGAAAACAGAAAGAAGAAGAGGGAGGAGAGACAAGAACAGTGAGGCACAGAGAGAGGGGAAGGAGGGGGGGGGGGGGGGAGGGAGAGGGGAGAGAGAGGAGGGAGAGAGAGAGAGAGGAGAGAGAGAGAGAGAGAGAGATTAGAGAGGGAGGAGAGAGGACAGAGAGAGAGAGGAGAGGGAGAGGAGGGAGAGGGAGAGAGAGGGAGAGAAGACAGGGGAGAGAGAGAGGGAAGAGAGGGAGGGGAGAGAGAGAGAGAGCGAAGGGAGGGTGGGAAAGAGAGAGAGGGGGGAGGAGAGGGAGAGGGAGTGAGACGGATGAGCGAAAGACGAGAAAGGTAGTGAGTGAGTGAGAGAGACAGACAGACAGAGAGACAGAGAAAGAGAGACAGAGAAGAGAGAGACAGAGAAGAGCGACAGAGAGAGAGACGAGAGAGAGAGATGGAGAGAGGCAAAGAGAGACAGAGGAGGTGGGAGGGAGGGCAGACCGACAGACAGACAGACAGGACAGACAGAGACAGAGAAGATGGGAAGGGAGAGAGAGAGAGAGAGAGAGAGAGAGAGAGAGAGAGAGAGAGAGAGAGAGAGAGAGAGCACTTGAAATTCAACGGCATGTTTCACCAAGGCCAGAGCTTTTGCGTCATTTGGCCCAGCGTGATACTTCCGGTGCGACCGTGATGTACTAGACCACACTCATGGTTAAACTGAGAAGAAAAAAAACAAGGGAACTGGGGTAGGGGTGGGGGTGAGCACAGAGAGAGACTGACAGACAGACACAGAGGCAGACAGAGACAGACGGTCAGACAGAAGAGAGAGAGAGAGAGAGAGAGAGAGAGAGAGAGACAGACAGACAGACAGACAGACAGAGGCAGACAAAAAGGCTTGACAGACAGACAGACAGACAGGGAGACAGAGGTTCAGACAGACAGAGAAAAAGACAGAGAGAGAGAGAGAGAGAGAGAGTGAGTGAATGTTGTGGTGGTGGAAGCAAAGCTTATTTCCTTTAACCAAAGGAAGGACACTAGCCAAAATTTGTTGGCGCAGGGAGGATGTAAGGGTGGTGGGAAAGGGTTTGGAAGTGGGAGAGCAGACAAAAAGGAGAGAGAGAGAGAGAGAGAGGGGGGGGGGGGAAGAGAGCAATGGAAATAAACAGAGCGAAAGCGACAGACAGAGGCGCAGAGAGAGAGAGAGAGAGAGAGAGAGAGAGAGAGAGAGAGAGAGAGAGAGCACAGGGGCTTTTCCGGAAAACTGTAAATCAGATTCGTTAAAGACATTGTAATCCATATAAAGTGTTTTAATGATTTTTTCCCCCTCGTCGTTCACATCCACGTCACTGTTTTCTCGGGATTTTAAGAGACCTTCACACAGTTTACGTTGCGAAATCGGTCCCGCTTTCGTCTTTCCGTCAGCACTGGAGTTCACCGCCGTGACCGGGAAACCCCGGGTACTGCCTCTGCGGCCACGGGATTTGCGGTGAACGGTAACGTCGTCTGCCTGTTGCCCGACCTTGGGATTTTCGTCGCTGACGGTTTCTTCTGGCGCGGTGTGGCTGTCGCTGGGACCTTACCCGAGAGGTACGTCTTCCGTGCTGGCTTTCCATCAGGATGCTGTTTTGTGCCGCTTGGATCGCTTTGTGACCAGACGGAAGGTGGCGGTTTGGGAGATCCAGGGAACCTCCCGATCTTTTCCCGTTGTCTTCTTCGACGTCAGCGCTTTCTTACTGGAAGTTTTCTCAGCTTGTTTTCTGTCTGTTTTCATGGACGCTTTCGCGGGCGCCTTTCTGGACGCGTTTCGAGACGCTTGGCTGGACATTCTCTTCAGCGCCAAAGCAATCTTGGAGCGAGAAGGTATGGCGACCTGGCCTTTGAGGAGGTAGCGGTGAATGGCCGCGAGGTAAGAAGAGCCTGGTTTTTTTCTCGTTATGAGAACCCGCGGCTTTCTTGACGTCTTCCGTCTTCACCCGAGATCGTCCCATGCTGCTGATCTGGATCAGGTCAACGTTCTGTCCACTGTGCTAGACTAGATCTAAGCGAATGTCGTCAACGGGCTGAAAGGAACAGCAGTGGTAGCTCGGGCATCCGATACACCTGCTTCCTTGTCCGTCAACTGTCGAAGAGACTCCGGCGGCCTTTCACGACCGGTTGTGTTGTGTCGACCTGATACGGTATACATATTTCCATAGTGACAGCTTAACTCATCCGCCTCTGTTCCCACGACAGTGTTAAGTTTCCGAAGGCACACAGGTTCTGCTGTCAACTGTCTGGACTTTTTTGCCATGGGACAGTTTCTGAAGGCACACAGGTTCAGCTGTCAACTATCTGATTCTATGTGCCATGGGAATGTCTTTTCTTAGGGAATCATGCATCTTACCAGATCTACCGTGAAGATTTCTTTCCCACAATAATCGTGTATCTAAGCAGATCTACGAAGGGAACTCACATGACTTTTTACGGTTTCCATAGTTCCTGCTGGCTTGCGGTTCTTTGACGGGGGTAAAAAAGTGAAATAAAAACTAGTTAAATGAAAGAAATACCTAAGTAATAAAGTAAACAAAAATAAATAGATCAAAATGAGCCAAACTTACCGTACTGATCTTCAGACCATATTGATATTGAGACCTTCCTGCTTCCCAGACTGTGTTCTTTTTATATGTTGGCTACTTCCAAGTCGCTTTACCTTTTCTCACAAATCGTGACGTCAAAAATTTGCAAAGAAGGAAGAAAAATGTGTTGTTGTTGTGTGTGTGTGTGATGGATTATTTTGGTGCATGAAAATGATAGGCCTGGCAAGCGATGGTGCTGAAATACACCACTTTCATAACATGATACGATTGACGACGTTTAATGTTCGGTCGTCGCTTTTCAGCCTTGGGAAAATTTGTCACGTGAATGCTAAATGCCGAACACAGTGTGTCACTGTGATGTCATTCCATTACGAACATCTGGCACCGTTTTCTAAAGTCGGAAATGACTTGGACGTAGCACTTGGATTTACGTGACTGTAACTGTGAAAGGGCAAAAATAACATCGAAACGGGGGTTTTATATTTCTTATAAACATTCATAAGCTGGTTACGGTTCTAGTTTTGTTGGGGTATGTTTTTGTCAAATAAGTTTTGTGACGTAATACAATAAACCTGTTCTCTGACGCAATCCCATAAACAGAGGAACTGCAACAAGGTATTTCCAGCCAGTTTGACGTCATGTGAGCACACGACGCAAGTATGGCTACCGGGGAAAAAAAATTGACGTCACTTATATATATATATAAATATATATATATATATATAGCTTATATATATGTGCAACACAAACAGAGCTTACTCAGGCTTTCGAAAACGTAGCAAACGTTATTAAGCCTACAGAAATCGTTTCTTTTCAAGTGCAAGTCACGTTCGGGTTTAAATACAAGAACAGATGACGCACCAAATCCGCCTGTATCGTCTGCTTATGCCAAACAAGTGATTTCTTTCCAGCACTGCCTGTGTCACCGCCCAGCTGCTCACGACAACTCATTATCCAAACCGCCAGTAAACTGCTGCCAAGACTCGGAAGGCAGATGTGCCGAACTCCCTAAGAAATCTGAAACAGGTGTATGGGCCATGTTCATGGAAGCGACAGTTTTAGTCCCTACATCTTCACTGGCTCCAACCCGCAACAGCTTTCAACATCCTGCAACTACATGGGCAGTAAATGCTTTTTTTTTTTCCTATTCGTTCTTTTTCCATTTAAAAGATATCGGTGCTATCATTTCTTGAATTACATGATAGTAAAAGTATTCTTCCTTCAGCTACAAAACGGCAAAGTTATTCTTTCTTCAACTACGAAATAGCACACGTTATTGTTTCTTCAACTACAAGACGGAAAATGTATTCTTCCTCTAATTTCAAGACGATAATGTAATCTTCCAAGAACTACAAGACAGCAAATGCATTCCCCCGACTACTAGAAGATAGCAAATGTATTCTTCCAACAAGTAGAACACAGCAAATGTATACATCCTCCAACTATAAACAGCAAATATATTCTTCGCACACAACTACAAGACATCAAATTGTATTCACCCAACAACTAAGAGACAGCAAATGTATTCTTCCTTCAATAATAAGACGGCAAATATATTCTCCATACAACTACAAAACAGCCAACTCTATTCTCCCAACTATGATATGTCAGCAAATGCGTTCTCTCTTCAACTACAAGACGACAAATGTATTCGCCCGAGAACTACAAGACGACGAATTAGTTCTTCCTCCAAGCACTAAACAGCTGTATTGTTCTCGCTCTAATCACGTGACAGTAGGTTACAAGTGCTCCAGCTTCAAGACGGCAAAATTATTCTTCCTCCAACGAAAGGCAGCGAATTACTCAACAAAAATGCATCGTTGTGTCGTGAAACACACACACACACACACACACACACACACACACACACACACACACACACACACACACACACACACACACACACACAAGACAGTTCTCTTTGTTCAAAAGCCTCTGCTGCGACGCTAATCCACAGCCGAAAATATGCACCATGAATTTCCATAGTCCTTTCATTGTGAATGACTCTCTCTCTCTCTCTCTCTCTCTCTCTCTCTCTCTCTCTCTCTCTCTCTCTCTCTCTGCTTTTCGTCCTCCATCCCCCTCTTTTTGTCTCTCTGTCTCTCTCCCTCCCTCCCTCCGTCCCTTTCTCCCTCTCTGTTTTTTGCCCCCCCCCCCCCCCCCCCCCTCTACGACTAAACACTTCTCTGTGTTCCAGAATGTCTGTATGCTTCTTTCGTCTGTAGTTCCAGTCTGTTATACCTTTCCAGCTTTTCCTTTGTGGCTGGGCCCTCGGGTAGAAGGAGGACAATACACATTGTTCCATGTGGACGTTAGGCTCCATTCTATGCAGTTTGCCCTGTGGTGTGTGTGTGTGTGTGTGTGTGTGTGTGTGTGTGTGTGTGTGTGAGAGAGAGAGAGAGAGAGAGAGAGAGAGAGAGAGAGAGAGAGAGCAGTATGCTCTTTAACGAATTTTTCATTGTTCGCTTTGTTTCTATGATAATTGTTGCTGTCGTGTTGCTGTTGTTTGTGACCTGGGAGTAGAAAATCTATCGAATGGGTGACGTATTCAAACAGTTCAGTCCAGCATGACTTAATCTTTTCAACGCCAGCAATCCCCAATTCTTCTCTCTCTCTTCTCTCTCTCTCTCTCTCTCTCTCTCTCTCTCTCTCTCTCTCTCTCTCTCTCTCTCTCTCTCTCTCTCTCTCTCTCTCTCTTGTAACGTTTTCATGAATTCAAAGTTAACATCGGGGACAACAAGAACAATCCCCGTCCGCCTTCTCCAAGTTACATTTCATGAAGTACAAAAACACATGTACACACTTACATGGGGAAACAATCGATACATGCAATAATGAGACAAAAGATGATTCACCTCAAGCGTAAACAGGGCCACAAATGTGCACTAGCTGTACATACGTGAGTAAAAAAAAAAGTGAAAAAAAAGGCTTCTATCAAAAAGAAAATATGTTCGAGTAGTGTTGCCAGTCTCTCTGAAAACTAACAGCCTTATTTATTTTCAGCGTTGTTTTCTTTCATTTTAAATCTCACGTTTAGCTGTTTTTACCATCATCATCATCATCATCATCATCATCATCATCATCATTATGGAGATTTTCACAGTTGGAGGATATTCATTAATTTGCTTTGATAGATATATAATTTTTGCGAACATTAAAATGAAAATAATGAAAAATATCATTTGTCTTCAGATGTGCATCCACGACAAAAATGAAATAATACCAAAACCCCAATACAACTCAACACTCAAACAGTTTTCGCATTTCTCGTTGAACAGATTTTTCAACAGACCCCCCCCCCCCCCCCCCCCCCCCCCCAAACTTTGTACGTAATCATATCTCCATAGAAGTGTTCAATCGAGTCCCAATTATTCTCCAAAAAATGTACAGTTTGTTAAAGCTGCAATGCCCATTGTATTCAAAACAACATGTGTAGCTATACTCCTGTGGATTAATCTAAACTGAAGCCATATCAGATTAATAGCTTCGATCTTATTGAATCCCCAATCCCAGTTTGGCTGCAAGCCGTTGAAAACCAGGTGTACAGCGAAGTTATCGAGGAGTTCCGGAGGAATAGCTTTTGAGCCCCACGACCAGTTGCTACGACCAGTTGTTCGAGGTGCCATCGGCATCTGTAAATAGCTGTGCGGTTACTGTGGTGATAACAATATTGATGGTGTTGAAAGTTACGGTGTTATGGAATGTTTGTATCACAAGCCTGCATGTTCTCTCTCTCTCTCTCTCTCTCGCCTCTCTCCCTCTCTCTCTCTCTCTCTCTCTCTCTCTCTCTCTCTGTGTGTGTGTGGTGTGTGTGTGTGTGTGTGTGTGTGTGTGTGTGTGTTCATTTACCTAACTTTACTCCGCTCTACGACAGCCCTGAACGTTATGTATGGGTGGTGGAGGGGAAAGACGGGGGAGGGGAGGGGGGTGGGGGGAGCGGAGGTGGAGACAGACTCAACGCTTTCTGGTGAATCTTACCACGTCATTTTCGTCCACCTCACCTCCAGAGAACGTTATCATTGGGTTTGTGTCGCGAGATAAGAACAAAACGGAATCTCTTTTTTTTTTCTCTCTCGTGAACCAGACAAAGGTACATGTGTGTGTGTGTGTGTGTGTGTGTGTGTGTGTGTGTGTGTGTGTGGTGTGCGTGCGTGTGTGTCTGTGTGTATGTGTGTGTGTGTGTGTGTGTGTGTGTGTGTGTGTGTGTGTGAGAGAGAGAGAGAGAGAGAGAGAGAGAGAGCACTCACGGGTGTATGCGTATTTTCATCGAGCCATCTCTCTCTCTCTCTCTCTCTCATTCTCTCTCTCTCTCTCTCTCTCTCTCTCTCTCTCTCTCTCTCTCTCTCTCTCTCTCTCTCTCTCTCTCTCCATATCGCTTGCTTTTCTTCGTGAAGCGGAGCTGCCATATGAAGCGGAAAAAAAAAAAAAAAAAAAAAAAAAAAAATCACGGGACCAAGCTAGTTTCATAGAAGTACCTCGCTGAACACACAAAAGACGCCGTTCAACGAAACCCCTAATTAACCAGTCTTTTACCTCCCGCGCAACACACCCCAGCCTGGTTCCCCCTTATCAGGGGAGGCAATGGTCGCGAAAACCCGCCCCGCCCGAAAATCCAATATTCCCAATCACAGATCTCTCCACACACCTGTGGCAAAGTTTGCCAGATGAACGAACTGTTGACTGGAGGCTTGATTATAGGGGTTAGAGAGAAGAGGTGGGAGATAAGGGGGGGGGGGGGGGGGGGGGGGGGCAGCAGGTGTACGGTTTGCGGGGGGGGGGGCTGTTGATTTACGATCCCAAAGTCAGTTATTTTGATTAACTTCAAAATGGTGAAGGGAAAATCTGGACGTCCTTCAAGGTGGACGTCCTAAAAGGAGTTCTTGACCGCAGAGGAATTGTACGTGTCCGAATTTTAACAGGAATCCTTGTCTTGACCATGGGAGAGTGGAAAATTAGTCTGCCAACCTAATAAGTCGTTTTTTTTTAGCATTCGTGGGCGTCTGAGCTGGCTTCTCTGCAGAGAAGCTATGTTCATCGTTGTGAACTGCTCCTCCTCTCAGAAATACTTTCTTGCGCAAGTGCCTCTGTTCCCCCACTACTTTCCCCCCTATATGTGCGCAGCATATCGCGCGCGCGCACTCTCTCTCTCTCTCTCTCTCTCTCTCTCTCTCTGTCTCTCTCTCTTACCCACACTTACTCATCCACTCACACACACACACACACACACACACACACACACACACACACACACACACAGAGGGGACAGACAGAACAGACAGGACAGAAACACTTTTTAAAACACAATGTACCTTAAAGGATTTATTAACATCCTGAACGAAGCTCAGCAGAGTACACTTTCTTTTCTCTCTCTCTCTCTCTCTCTCTCTCTCTCTCTGTGTGTGTGTGTGTGTGTGTGTGTGTGTGTGTGTGTGTGTGTGTGTGTGTGTGTGTGTGTGTGTACTTCATCTGTCCACAAGTTTACTCGAAAATGGGCAAAGTACGATTCAGCGTAAGTGACCACCCCGTGACAGTCCAGCCAAACTAGAAGTCTGTGGGGGTAGGGTCCTGATCCCGGATGCTGTGGTCATGTCCATGGGCAGGCCACGGAGCCCCGGCCCGGGGAGGACGACGAGGTGACCTTCCGGCAGAAGATGAACGCCCTGCAGCGTTTCCTCAACCACGGCATCTCCCGTTTCTCCATCGACACGTGGCACCACGCCCTCACCGCGCTCTACCACTCTTACCTCCCCAACCACCACCACCACCACCACCACCACCACCACCATGACCAGCTGGACCTCGACAAGCCTGTCCTCACCCGGCTCAGCGGCCTGGGAGACCTGCGCGTGCTGTCCCGTGACGTCATGCTGCAGCGCGAGGGTGGGAGCCTGCGCGAGGCGGACGCCCAGGCGTTGAAGTACCTGGAGAACTTCCTGGTGGCCCTGCATTGCGTGAGGGAGGCCAAGGGGTGCGTGGATGACCTTCACAACTTTCTGTACAGGTGAGTAGAGAGAGAGGTTAGGATCTAATGATGATGATGATGATGATGATGATGATGATGATGATGATGATGAAGAAGTAAAAGAAGAAGAAGAAGAAGATGATCATCATGATCATCATGATGATGATTGTGATGGTGATCAAAAGGCAGAGGAGGAAAATGATGAAAAGAAAAAGAGAGTGAAAACGACGATAATGATTATAATGATGGACAAGAAGTGAAGAGAGAGACGACTATGATGATGATCATGATGTTGATTGTTAAGAAAAAAAAAAAAAAGATGACGATGACATGATGAAGGTGATTAAGAGGAAGCCTCTGGTGGATTCACTCAGACGACCATACAGATGCTGCCTACGCACTGTCAGTTACGAGACAGCGACAGGATGAAGCAGGGGGAGGTAATTGCATGAAGGAGATGCTTTAGCAGGAACGGAGTAAAGACACTAGAAAGGCACGAAAGACAAGGAAACAACGAAAGAAATCAACAACAACAACAACAACAACAACAACAGGAAATTGAAAAGAAAAAGAAAATAAAAGAAAGAAGAGGAGAAGTAGGAAGACATAAGATACCGATGATAAAGATGATGATGATGATGATGATGATAAAGAATGTAGATGGGAGCTGCCATTTTCTTGATGCTGGCGTGACATCCAGCGATGAAGTCCTGGGCTAACTGCACGATAGAAGGATGCAGTGTAGACAGCACCCACCACCTGACGTAGAGATTAATCTTGACTGAAGGTTGACTTGAAGATCCCGAAAGGAAATCTCCCCTTTCCTTGAACACTAAGCTTCTCCAGGTTTTTTTTTTTTTTTTTTTTTTTTGATGGTATGTGTGTGATCGTGGTATGTATCAAGAGAATGACAAGACTCTTTGCTGTCCAGTGAGTTTCTTTTTGTTGACAATAGCCTGCTTGGCGTTGTCGATCGTTGGCAGTGGTACAGTTTCTCCGCTTTTCATTTCTTTTTTTTTCTTTTTCTGTTTTTGTTTTCTTTCTTCCTTTTTTAAATTTATTTATTATTATTATCATTATTATTTTTTTTATTATTATTTTTGTTCAGCCAGAGTCCTTATTTTCACGGTTCAAGCCTCAGTCTCAAGTTTTTAATTTTTTTTCAACGTATCTCCCGTACCCCCTTCTTTCTGTATCTTTGTGAAGTCGTTTTCATAAGGATGGAGGAATTGTTGCACAAACTTGCATCCGCCATACCCATCACCCTGCCCTTCCACTTATTTTCTGTTCCATATCATAGTTTCCTCAACCAGTGGATATTACATCTTTCTGCAGGTCAAGGGGTAGGCTGTGTCACGTGAGTTTTAACCCTTGTCAGCGCTGATGAGGCCAGGGTGTGTGTGTGTGTGTGTGTGTGTGTGTTGTAGAGCTTGGAAACCACAGCAATATCCTTTTTTTTTTTTCACTTACGAGAAAATGTCACTGGTGTTCACTGTCAGTTCTGTAGACGACGGTCACCCCAGGTAAACTGGATCAGTCCGTCCGTGGACAGCGTGCAGCACATGCTTGGGTCTCTGCATGCTTCGTGTTGCCGATGCGTCTTCCTTTCCAAATGCAGGACATTTAAGACATTCCTCTTATGACATGTGTCTTTCTTCCTGGTTGTTAAACCAGAAAAAGCGATCGTCTTCCGAACACGGATCGCGCAGGAATATTCTTGAAGGTCGTCGTCTGATTCACACAGCAGCACATTTACATCATCCGTTTGATGGGAACACATCCTTCCGAAATACTTTTTTTGTCTATAGGTTGCTCCAAACTTGTGTCGATGTCCCGACTGGTGGATTCTGGGCCCCTGCTGTTGCGCACCGACGGATCGGGGTGCGAGCTCCGAAGCGTATCCTGAATGGGCGTGGATGTGTGTATGTGCGTGCGCGCGTATGTGTGCGTGCATGCGTGTGTTTATGAGAGTGAATGCATGTGTGTACGAGTGCTCGAGTGTGTGTGAGTGTGTGTGTGTGTGTGTGTGTGTGTGTGTGTGTGTGTGTGTGTGTGTGTGTGTGTGTGTGTGTGTCTGTGTGTGTGTGTGTGTGTGTGTGTGTGTGTGTGTGTGTGTGTGTGTGTGGTGCGTGTGTAAGTCTGTGTGTGAGTGTGCAAGTTTGAGTGTATGTGAGGGTATGAGTGTGTTCGTATTGAGATGCGTGTATTTGTGTATTTATGTAAGTACGTACTTTTGTGTGTGTGCGCGCGGGCACGCGCGTCCGTATGTGTATGTGTATGTGCGTGAGTACGCACGCGCGCGCATGTGTGTGCGCTTGTGTGTGTGTATGTGTGCGCGCGTATTTTTGGTGTGTTAATTATGCTTCTTTGCTTTGAATGAAAAACGTTGGTATTCTGTTCATAATTAACCACTCAGAATTGTGGCACATTTTGGCCTCTTTTTCGTCCTGTTCTGCGTCCTCAAGCTTAGCCTTTAAGAGTCTATTTGATACTGATTATCTTTTTTCACGTACTCTTTGTTCCATTCCCTTTTCTTTACTGTCTTTTTCGTTTCCTTGTTCTGTCCTTCCATGATTGCCATAGAAGGTAGATTGTGAGTTTGTTCCCGTGGCGATGAGGTTACCACAGAATTACGTGGTCTGTCTGTGTGGTGGTGAAAACCAATAGGGGACTAGCACAGTAAGAGCGGGTTTGACTGATGACAATCATCCAGAGGACGAACATGGACTCTCTAGACAGGTGTAACAAATGGTTACCTTCACAGGACGGAGTTCCGCGGTTTTCCCCAACGCTGTCACCACAAGGTTTGATGTTTATCTTTTAACGCCCTCTGATTCATCCCCACTCACACCTCCCCTCCCTTTCCTTTGCTTTAAATCTTTGGTATGTGATTTGGACAGATGAATTCGCCTGCACTTTTTTTTTTTTTCTTCCTTTTTGTAATCTTGCTATTATCTTTTCAGAAGAGCTTCCTTGCGTATAATCTAAGTCTGAAACCTGTTTGTATGAAAGAGGACCGTAGACATTGAGTGTAACCTTGAGTTTTAAGTGTGCTTTTTAAATGTATGTATGTATGTGTATGTACAATAAAGTAGTGGGGGAAATATATATTTCCCCCACTACTTAATTGTTCATATATATTATATATATATATATATATATATATATATATATATATATATATATATATATATATATATATATATCCATCTATCTCTCTGTCCATCTATCTATCATCTATCTCTCTGTCCATCTATCTATCTATTCATTTACTTATTTATTTTTGGGGTTTTTTTGTCCTTTATCTGATGACCTCTGCAGTCAGGAAAAAACGATACACGTTAAATTGTTTCAGATACTACTTCAACTCCAAACCAGGACGAGAGCATTCTCAGCTTCGTTCCGGCAAAGGCATCAGCCGAGCCAGCACCATGAACGCACCGGGCGGCGGCGGCGGCGGCGGCAGCGGCAGCGGCAACACCGGCAGCGGCAGCCTCAACTCTTACGTGGCGTCGGCCAAGCAGTTCGGCATCCTGACGTTGCAGCAGATGAGCGGCAGCACGGAGCTGAAGCTGCGCCGCACGGTGGCCGACATGGAGCAGATCCTGGCCCGCTGGGACCGGCTGATGACGGAGGGGGAGATCCCGGAGGGGGACCTGGACGCCGAGAGTCACCAGGACCTGCAGATGCTGAGCGGGGACGGCCGCCTTCGAGCCGGTGCTCCGGCTGCTGCCCGACATCTTCGCCAAGTTTTACAAGTGCCTGGAACTGCTCAAGCAGTGGTGGGTGCTGGCGCACGAGAGATACCCGGAGCTGCCCATCCACCGCCCTCCACCCCCTCTTCCCGAGCTTCTTCTGAAGAGCGGAGCGTCAGCAGGCTGGAGAGTGACTCGGAACTGGCGAGTCTGAATGAAGCGTCAGAGGACCAGGCTTCCGATGACAAGGTGCCCATCTCCGAGCAGCTCCACAAGATTGAAGACAGCATCCACGAGAGAGAGGACGTGCTTCAGTCTCTCAACGAGGAGCTCAAGCTGCTGGAGAGAGAGAGAACGCCATTTTGAAAGCTTAGTGGAAGCTTACGAAAAAGTGACCGCTGAGCTGGATGAGCAGACGAGACAGCGAAAAGACCTGGTGACCATCCCGAGAAAAAGAGACTTTCCCCCCGCACAATCAAATGCTGAACGCCCAACACCTCGGACATTCTCTCGGCGTCCAACCTTCACGACAACACTGACGATCTGAACGAGCAGGTGGCACGTGCGGAGCGCGAGATCCAGATGCTGCAATTCCAGCAATCGTTGCTGAGGCAGGACTACATGGTGCAGCTTGAAGTCCGGCCCAGCCTCATCCGCTTCGCTGACGACCTCCGCCTCAAAATCGCCGCGGCCCAGAACAGTCTGGTGGAAGGCAAGATGGAGAGGATCAAGCTGCAGGAGCTGGCCGAGGGAGAGGCGAACAGAACAGGCAGAACCTGGTCTGGGACACCACCTACCTCAACTCCGAACCGCGACTGGGAAGATGACCCCCCTCAGGTCACCGCTGACGTCAGCAAAGCTGCAGAACGTAAACTGGAACTGTCTCGTCTGCTGAACAAACCTATGAGGGAGGACACTTCCGGTTCCAGCGTTACAGGAGAATCATCGACAATGCCCGTGAAGGAACGCAAGAGGAGGCAGTCTCACCCGGCAGCCTGGAAAGAAGAGAGGGATAAGAAACCCCCGGCCCCCACCATCAAAATCCATCAGGTCAACCAGGACAAACCAACGTCTTCTACAGTGAACTCGCAACCGCTAAAGAAGTCACCACGAGGGTCAGTCCTCCCACCACCAAAAACAACGCTAAGCCGTCACAGTCTCAGCAGAAAGCTCCAGG
>JADBJO010001519.1:182500-192500 GCA_016801955.1 Conus betulinus
TTTCCTAAAGGTCTTTCCAGTTTAATCAACAACGTATGACAGAAAAACAAATGTTGGCGTAAAAATTTGCAATATATTTCACAGTACTGCTTTCAACATCTTGTTTCTTATTTGTTCCGTGTATTTTGTCTTGACGTTTTTGCTAGGCGGTTGATGGCGTTGGCCACATTTGATTTGGAGTTACGGGAATGTAATTGTCAATCTTCGGAGGAAGAGTTATCTGTTCCCGTTAGTTATTTGTTGTTTCTTGACACACTTTCCTTTCATTTCAATCAAACCGAGGGTTCTTGTATTTCTTTTTGTCGTTGAGTGGGTTCTGGATGACAAAGTGCAAGATGAAGAGGTTAAGTCAGTCTTGAATTAATTTTAATTAGTGTTCGTCTACACCGTGTGTCATCAACGACATCCAGTTAGTAGTCGTTCAGGTCTTACAGGTCTTACCTGTGTGCATGCGTCCGACGCAGGTATTCAGGCGAGCACATCGTATTCCGTGGAAGGAGGAGGGGGAAATTATCTTATGTTTTCTAGGTGGTTTTCTTGACATTTGTGATTGGTGTCGTAGGGCAACATTCGTTTGGAATAATGAGCGTATAATTATGTCATCATGGTAGCAAGAATTACCTTTTTTTGTGTTTCTAAATTTCTGTTTGCCTGCTTTAGTCCGCATTTGAGATTATTAAAAAAATTTGTTTTAAGCTTCATTTGAAATTTCATTTCATGCCATTCATACCTGCATTCTTTCTATTCTTGTGTGTGTTCCCGTTTGTCCATGTTCAAGATAGAAGGATGTCTCAAGTCTTAAATCATGTTAACTTGTATTTGTTCTATTCTTCAGCTGTCGCAGTAGCTGGGTGCATATGTTAGGCACAAAGGACACGCAGGGCAAACTTGTAACGTCTTTTCCCTGGGGTGTCTTTCTAGGTGCTTGGTGTTGAAATTTGTGCATAGGCGATTTGATGCCATAAGCAACGGTAGTTCGAAGCCACGGGCGTGCTATTATTACCTCATGGGAGCAAGAGTTATCCCTCTTATTTTGTTCTTTAAAATGAAATAAGACTTGAGAAATTTGGACACACTGTACAGTGAATGACAGTTCTATTAATGGTTATGTGTTTTGATCTAAATTCTTCTTCAGATTTGATCTGTATTCTTCTTCAGATGACGAAGGAAACAGAATTTCACTAAAGACAGCGTTATCCATTTTCAAAAGACGATGCAATTACCATCTACTAATTAGTCCGTGAAGGACAAGAAATTTCCACACCGAGCTCTTCATGGAGTCTGTGGATCCGATGGCTTTGTCGTTTGCGAGCAGATAGCAGAAATGTGTTCATAGGCAAACCTTCGCTCATGTCAGTCCGAAAGTTTGTAGACATTTGGTCGTGGTGGTGTGGTTCTCCAACTAAAGTCTGCAATGTTGAGTCAGGTTTAAGGTCTGGAAGGATTTTATACTTAAAGTTGAAAGTCCCATAGTCTTATGGCCAGTGAACTGCAAAAGATTCACCGTGTATGGCGCATGGCATCGCGGAAGATGGAGCCATACCTTCCTTCTGCCGCCTTTATCTTCCCTGACTTGAATCACGTATAAGTTTACTGCTGGGTAGATTTTCAAGCCGAAAATAATTCGATCCCACGAGTGGTTTGTTCTAAAGACAATCAGTTTCACCCAGCCGAAACGCTCTCACCATTGTCTTTTCGACACCGCCCCCCCCCCCTCCCCCCCCCCCCCCCCCCCCCCCCCCCCCCCCCCCCCCCCCCCCCCCCCCCCCCCCCATAACATGACCCCCTGTAAAGGTTACATGACCCCCCCCCCCCCCCCCCCCCCCCCCCCCCGCTCTCTGTATTGATAACTCGATCCCCCTGTGAAGCTTACACAACACCCTCCCTTCCTTGCAAAGATTACACGACCCCCTGTAAAGGTTACATATCCCCCCCCCCCCCCCCCCCCCCCACGCCCGTAATGATAACTCGACCCCCTGTAAAGCTTACACGGCACCCTCCTTCCTTGTAAAGATGGCACGACCCCCTGTAAAAGGTTAACCCCCTTTTTTTAAAAAAATTACATGACCCCCCTTCAAAGGTTACATGACCCCCCTGTTAAGATACACGACCCCACTGTAAAGCTTACACAGCACCACCACCCCCTCCACCGTAAAGATTTTACACGACCCCCTGTAATGGTTACACGTTCAGACACCCCCCCCCACCACTCCTGTAAAAGTTACACGACCCCCCTGTGAAGATAACACACCCCCGCTGTAAAGGTTACACGACCCCGTGTAAAGGTTGTCCGAACCCCTGTAAAGGTTACATGACCCCCTGTAAAGATTACACGACCCCGCTGTAAAGATTACACGACCCCGCTGTAAAGGTTGCACGACACTTCCCTGTAAAGATCACACATCCCCCCGTAAAGGTACAGGATAATCTGTAAAGATCACGAACCCCTGTAAAGGTTACAGGATAATCTGTAAAGATCACACGACCCCTGTAAAGATTACACTACCCACTGTGAAGGTTATACGATCCCCTGTAAAGGTTACACGACCTCCTGAAAAGGTTGCATAACCCCTGCAAAAAGGTTGAAGCCCCAGAGCCTAACATAATGGTCATTGGGGCAGTAAACTGTTAAAGGTTCACCGTACGTACGGCATTGCATTAGGAGACGGAGCCCATCCAAGATTTCCACTACGTCAGTCTTCACTGGTCTGATTCAGGTGCCCATTTACAGCTGGATGAACAGACTGGGTTTTCAAACCGAAAAAAAATTCGGTCTCCACGAAAGGTTTGAACTCTCACGATCGACAGGTTCAAAGAGGAACGCGCTCTAACCATTCGACAAGAGTCCCTCTGTTGTCGTAGAATCTGCTTAAGAAAGTTCTGTTGTTAGGCCTAGGAAACTTTTCAGTGGCAGCGACTGGTAGGTGGCCTAATAGTAAACAACCTGTTGGCGATTCCTGGATAAGGATGTCATTGTTTGGAAGCATGCTCACAGCAGACGTTTCCGTGAAAAGATGTACACATCTGCTCACACGACCTAGTTAAGACGATTACATAATCAAGGCTGTTTTACATGGAACACTAAATTTTCTCTCGATGTGGCGTGTGTCTCGCGGAAATTTACTTTGGTGCATCAGCTTTTATACACGCATTGCCCTGAACTACCAGGACTTTATCAGGGGAACTGTATCAGCTTTTATTACACGCATTGCCCTGAACTATCAGGACTTTATCAGGGGAACTGTATCAGCTTTTATTACACGCATTGTCCTGAATTATCAGGACTTTGTCAGGGGAACTGTATCAGCTTTGACGAACAGCTGTTCTTGCTCACACTCAAACGGCTACAATTGTTATGAAGAATCCATCTCCCACCCCCACCCTCTAACCTCCACCTCACCTTACCCCCCTCCCGCTCTATCCCCAACCCACCCCCACCACCCCATCCACCCCCAAAGAAAAACAAAACTTGAAAATTTGATTCTGTCTGATAAATTGGTTGGGCGAATGTGGGGGTGAACGAGTGGGTATGCATTGCAATCAGTCGGTGGGCGTCGGTTTATTTTGTCTCTTTCCCCCTCAAAAGGCCTGTCTTCAGGGCCACCAGGCAGGCGGCCTTCTACATGTTCAGGTGGCGATGGTCCTGTGCTGTTTGAGGCCGCCTCAAAGAGGGAGCAGAACGAAAGTCGCTGGAACACTGCACGGGTCCTTTCTCTACGGTCCACGCAGACTACGGCGGAAAGGGTAATTTCTCAATTCAAACCCCGAGAGGCGTGCTCCCCATACCCGGCCCTCAAAAGTATGGTATCCCAGACCACGACTGTCGTTGTCACGCAGCGCTCCATCGCCGATCGCCCCACATCTTTAGAGAGTTCCCCGCGACCAGGCTAGAACCACCGTCACCCATACCGCTGGAAAGTTCGCTGCGCCGCCTGACACTGACACTGACCTCTCACATCAGTGCCCCTCAAAGGGAAGCTGCCACCTCTCCCTTGGTGTTCGCTGCTATTCACCTCGCAAGGACATGCGAGATGCATTGTGTTTTAGGTGTTGTCTGACATCATCCAGAGTGAAGTGATGTTAAGTCACTGAACCGACTGCAGTCCGCTGCTGTTGACACCTTAGCTGCTGCCACCTGTTGCTAACGCCGGTCTTCGTGTGCTGTGTTTTTAGACGAGCTTTCATGGTGCTGTTATAGTTTCATCTTGTGTACCAGAAATTCTGGTGATTACACATTAAACTTGTTTGTGGAAGGGAGGCTGAAGGAAATGATGGGAACAGACAGCGCGTGTAAAGAATGTGTTCTGGCGATAAATTGTATTTTACTTTACACAGTGTGCTAAAGCATGGTACTTCAAAATATGCCGATACCCAGAAAATACCACTCTCTCTGTTTTTTTAGCGTGTGAAATTTATTTTCAGACTGGAATAAAAAAAAATAATTCAACGTAAGATAAACAAACGTATAAAACCTGACAAGCATACAAAACTTGGGAAGGGTGTAAACATTTGTGGTTTTATCTACAGAGGCTTGGAGAGTTAATTTCATTTTGACACATGACCTATTTTTACAGCAGTGTAAATTCAACATTGGGAATTGGTTTGCCTTTCGTTCGTTAAGTTTGCAATAATTGTACCACATTAAACTGCAGCTTATGAACCATTTTCCATTGGTTTCTATTGTACCCTCTACACCCTTAAAGAGGCAAAAGGATCCTGAATCTTGAATCCAGATCGTGATGAAGCTCAAATCAAGAACGTTGATTTAATATCAGCATCACCAAACTACGAAAAGGTCACGCTGGTAGGAATTCAATTTAATGCTCGTCACACTTAGGCGATTGAGGACAATGAAAAAGACTCAGTTTATCATGTGCAAGGCATCATGGGGACACAAACAAACATGGAGAAGATGATATGATATACGATACTATTGTTCTTTAATAACTGCACAGTTGGAGTGAAATGATGCCGGTGTAGCCAAACTTGTAGCCGTGCTTCTGCTTGTGCTACTGCTGCTGCTGCTGCTGCTGTTCTTGGTGATGTTTCAGGGGAAGAGAAGACGCAGCACGGGGATGAGGCAGGGCAGCCAGAAGGGAAAGGCTCGACCTAGATGCACGGCATCATAGACATGTCAGCCATTCTGCTGCTACGATTTCCGTTCATTTCTTTTTATTTCATATATGATTATTCCAATTTTCAAAAAAAAAACTTTACACACACACACACACACACACACACACACACACACACACACACACACACATATATATATATATATATATATATATATATATATATATATATATATATATATATATATATATATATATATATATTTTTATATTCATTTTTGTGTACTTTTTCCGCGAAATTCTGTAAAAAAAAAAAAAAAAAAAAACTTCACACACACACACACACACACACACACACACACACACACACACACACACACACACACACACACTGCTCTCTCTCTCTCCTTCCTTCCAACAGCCCACCACCGTACCCCATCTTGTCTCTCTCTGTCCCCCCCCCCCCCCCCCCCCCCCTCTCTCTCTCTGTCTCTCTCTCTCTTGCTTGTGTCCCTTGCATGGCAGCTAGCAGAATGCACTTGTCAGTTCTCAATAGCTGCAAAGAAGGGGGGGGGGGGGGGGGGGGGATGCACAGCTATTTGCTAACACACCTTTTTACTCAGCCAAAGAGGTGGTCAGTTCATCGGAATCTGTTGGCTGATTTAGCTGTCTGTGAATAAGATGACGCAAAAACCACGGTACATCTTTTTCCATAAAACCTAGAGGAAAGATCGAATGTAGCATGAGGGCGAAGCCATTATATTTTAGTTGCCGATCCAGATCAAAAGACGAATCCAGGATCCGTTCAGATAGATTATAACACCTTTTTCTATTGAAGATGAACGGTGAAGCTACTGTGCAGGAGTAGGAACTGATAACTGTCTGTGAAGTAATACATTCTCAGGGAATATGAAAACTGTCTCGTGATATAAATGTTGACATTTCGTTTATTTATTTTTCTTTTTCATATATTTTTTTTCCAAGTATATGGGAGTAACTCTTTAAGTCCCCGTTGAGATTTTCGGGTCTAAATTGTATCCTCGCCTTCTGGAAGCTCCGTGCTAGTAATTTCATCATTTCTGCCCCTCTCTTCGACTTCTTTTTCAGTCGTCTTCAAATTATTTGTGTCTGTGGCCAATCCACTGATCTTTTTTTTTTCCCCGCAAAATCTCTCTCTAAGCTAAAGATTTTTAAAATGAAATAATGGAGAAATGGTTTATTGTATGTAGTATATGTGTGCGAGTATATATCTCTGTTGTTGTTGTTGCTGTAGGTGTTGTTGCTGTTGCTGTTGTTTTCGATAACGTAATGATCATTTTTTTTAATGTGGTGACAGTCTTGAAAAGGGCTGTGTAGTCGGCTGGTCTCTAATGAAAACCGAAAATCAGACGATTTGCCGTTGACATCAAAGAGACGACGAGAGAAATCCGAAGACCGTCGCGTGAACTGGGGGCAAAGTCCAGAGGAAGTTTACAGTCCCCTATTTATTTCTGGCCGTACTGCTAACCGCTGTGACAACGAACCCAGTTGCGTTGACACATTTCCGTACAACTCTTCTTCCTGACCTGTCATCATGTCTCTCCAAATGGCACTCATGGCATGAGTCACTGGGACACAGACACATGAGCCATTAGGACACGGACACATGAGTCATTGGGACACAGACACATGGGCCATTAGGTCACGGACACATGAGTCATTGGGACATAGACACATGAGCCATTAGGACACGGACACATGAGTCATTGGGACACAGACACATGGGCCATTAGGGACACGGACACATGAGTCATTGTGACACAGACACATGGGTCATTGGGACACGGACACACGAGTCATTGGGACATAGACACATGAGTCATTGGGACACGGACACACGAGTCATTGGGACATAGACACATGAGCCATTAGGACACGGACACATGAGTCATTGGGACATAGACACATGAGCCATTAGGACACGGACACATGAGTCATTGGGACATAGACACATGAGTCATTGGGACACAAACACATGAGTCACTGGGACATAAACACATGAGTAATTGGGACACAAACACACACGAGTCATTGGGACACAAACACATGAGTCATTGGGACACAGACACACGAGTCGTTGGGACACAGACGCATGAGTTATTGGGACACAAACTCATGAGCTATTGGGGCACAGACACATGAGTCACTGGGACACAGACACATGAGTCATTGGGACACAGACACATGAATTATTGGGACATAGACACATGAGTCATTGGGACACGGACACACGAGTCATTGGGACACGCACACACGAGTCATTGGGACACGGACACATGAGTTATTGGGACATATTGGGAGTCATTGGGACACGGACACACGAGTCACTGGGACATGGAGACACCAGTTATTGGGACATGCACACACGAATCATTGGGACTCGGATACACGAGTTATTGGGACATCGATACACGAGTTATTGGGACATAAATATACTAGTTATTGGGACACGGACACACGAGTCATTGGGACACAAACACATAAGACATTGGAACACGGACGCTTAAGACGCCGGAACACAGACAAACGAGTCATTGGAACGCAGACACACGAGTTTTTGGGACACGGACACACGAGCTATTGGAACAAAGACACACGAATTATTGGGACACGGACACACGAGTCTGACTGACTGGCTGAAACCAATTTATTGTCAGATTAACTCAAGGCTGTACACACGAGTCATTGGAACATGGGACACAAATATACTAGTTATTATTATTATTATTATTATTATTATTATTATTATTGGGGCATGGACACGGGCACGTGGGAATGCAGATTATTCTGTGCCCCAATCAGAGAATGTTACTATTTATACTGCTGGGGGGGGGGGGGGGGGGAGGGACACGAGTGGGTCATAATTTGAACGGGTGTCTTTTCATACCCCGAGCCTTTAAAACACAATGTTTATCTTCCTCATGATTGTTACTAAGCAATCGCTGCATGCTCCTGCAGCACAAGCAGTGATAATCGCCCACAGTGAGACAAAGACACGCGCGAAGTGTAGAAATGTGTGAACTGGGACATGCCCAAATAAAATCCTATCCCCCAAACAAAACAGGTTCGAAGAGAAGTGTGCTAACATACAGGATTGTCAGCCAAGACGGGAGATGAGCGAAGCCTTCGGGAGACATCGGAAACGAAGTCTTGAAAACTCTGGAGGAGTGGTCGAGGAGAGAAATGGGCCGTGTCCGTCACATGTGAAGTACCGATCCGCCTGTATCCGCCGTCACCAGCTAGCTACCGACACAACCGTCGAGTGTGGGCGGCGAGCTTATACATTACAGATGGGGAACGAACTCTGACCACCAACCAAACCAAGCCCGGAAGACTCCAACTTCAGAATGCCTCACACAATCAAACTTAATTCCAAACCAGACCCTACTCCAAATCCAAACTCGCAGTTAATCTTATCCTAATCACAATCCGAACTCTACGCTAACCCAAACGGTAAAAGCCTTCATTGATAAATCAATTGTGCCTGCAGTGTGGAACACAGTAGAGTTGTCTTCTCCTTTCTCCACCCATGAAGGTAAGCACGTCCATCTCAAAAGTGACTCTGCATAAGTTCACATACGGGTTCTCTTTGGGAAGACTGGAGAGTTTCGAGGCATCTGCTTCGGAAGCCGCCATTTGCAAATGCTTCGGTCGAATCAAGCAAGAAAAGTGTTGAAATATTTCTTTCCAGTTCGTACTGAGCGTGGCAATAAGTGACATGGAGGATTGTCTGTGTAATGTAACTGAGGACAGTTTAGCGGACCACCAAAGCTGTGTAGACCGTACGGGCATTTCATTTTAAAAAAATCCCTTGAAACTGAAACGGATGACAATGAAACAGAAAATCAGCGTCGATGTTCTGGTCAATTCCGTATTTTTCGTGTATAGGAGACTGGTCACAGTAGCCAGTCAAAAACATCAAAGCTACCAAGCACATTGCAGGATGGACAGGGAAACCATTTGCGGTGACCTGAACCTCGAAACACAAGCGACAGATCTGGAGAAATCCGTGGATACGGAACACGGAGTTAAGATGGAATAAGAATTAGAAGATAACATGCGCATTTTGATGCGGCACGTTTGCGGGGGTAGTTACGTTTACGTTTGCGTCATCTGTTGTATTTGCGCACATTGCTTGTTTTTGTAAGTGAAAGAGATGTAGGTGTGTTAGGGCAGCACGCATGCACTCACACACACACACACACACACACACACACACACACACGCACACACACACACACACACACACACACACACACACACACACTTTCATTCATTAATTCATTCATTCATTCTCAAAAACAAAACTAACCAACCAACCGAACAAAAATCCTCACCCGCTCCAGACGACGTATCCTCATCGTCCGTGTCCTTGACAAAGCCCTTAGCCGAAGGCGGGGAAGACTCGCACACACAGGTGGGACAACCCTTAGCGTCCATCAGGTAGTCTCCCTTGTCGCAGGGCATCAGACATCGAATCTCGTTGCATTGCGGATCCAGCTGTCCCGGAGCGACGAAACCTGGGTTCTTGTCGTCGCTGCTGCTGCTGGGGTTTGGGGTCCACCACAGAGTCCGGTGCGCACGTGCAAGTGAGGCAGCCGGTCTCACTGTCCAGCTTGTAGCCGTTGTCACATGCCCTGAAGCACTGATGGTCTTGGCAGGTTCGGCTGGAAGCCTCTTGGTCTGGAAGGGTCAGAATGTTTGCGGCATTTATTTTGTGGGCAGCCTGTCTTAAAAGAACTGAGAAACCTGTCGTCAGAGCGTGGTGGGTGGTAGGTAGGACGCAAACGTCGATAATTTTGGATGTAAATTTAATGTCCTCAGTCTTCGCGTCAGAATGCAGAGGAACGTAAGAAGTACGCATGAAGCTTACATTAGGTTTTCTT
>JADBJO010001519.1:200000-202500 GCA_016801955.1 Conus betulinus
ACTGACTGACTGACAGACGGACAGACAGATAGACAGACAGGCAGACAGACAGAAGCACAGAGACAGAGAGAGAATCTGAGACAGAGACAGAGAGAAAGGAGAGGTGAGGGAGGGTTGGAGAGAGAGAGAGAGAGACAGAGAGAGAGAGAGAGACAGACAGAGACAGACAGACAGAGACAGAGACATACAGACAGACAGACAGATACAGAGAGAGAGAGAGAGAGTGAGGGAAAGATAGAGAGGTAGGGAGTGGGTGAGGGGGGGGGTGCAAGAGGTGGAGTGGAAGGGGAGGGGGGGGGGGGGGGAGGGGGGGTGAAAGAAGGAGAGTGAACAAATGACAGCCAGAAATTGAGAAACAAACAAACAGACGGAGATGCAGAAAGACAGACAGACAGACAGAGAGACGGAGATACAGTAAAGGAGATACGTATCCAACAGTAGTGTAAATCATGTTCTCCTCCTCTACTTCTTTCTGCTCCTTCTCGCTCCCCAACCCCCCAACCCCCACCCCCACTCTCTCCCTTCCGTCCCTCCCTCCCCTGGCCCCCCTTTTTCCTATTGGCCCCCCTCTCTCTCCTTTATGTCACGGTATGCTGATCCCCCGAGGCCACAAACCCTCTCCCCTGCCCCCCCCCCCCCCCCCCCAAAAAAAAGAAAAAAAAGAAAAGGAAAAAAGAAAAAAAAAAAAAAAAAAAAAAAAAAAAAAAGGCCTCCTTACCATCTCTGACTCTAAACCATCTCTGACTCTAAAAACCCCCCCCTACACCCCCCCCCCCCCACCCGCCGCCTCCCCTCCCCCCCCCCCCCTCCCCCCCCCTCCCCCCCGCCCACCCCCAACCCTTCCCCCTGTTTCTGGTCGTTTTCTCTTTCTGCCTCTCTGCCTTTCTGTTTGTGACATTCTTTCACGTTGTTCTTTCTTTCTTTACTTTTTCTTTTTTTTTTTTTTTTATCTTCCTCATGGTACGTTTAAGTGTAATTTAAAGTCCCATCCACATTCTCAGCTACCTTGAGGTCAGTGAACTCTTAATAATAAAGAATTTCACCTGTTAGGAGCAGCACAGCATAAAGGAAGATGGAGCGCAACCTCTCCTTCCGCCGCCTCCACCGGTCCCTGAACCGAACCAAGCATCCATGTTACGGCTAGGTCTGGGCGAAAGACAGATCTCAAGCTGGTTCCAACTCTCGACCGTCAGCCCCCTTACTTTCTTTGCGATCATTGTGCACGATTTTTTTGTTTGTTTTTTGTTTTGTTTTTTTTGTTTATTCACTTTCTTCCATAGCAGATGAACAACGTCTTTGCAACGTGCAACGTTTTCAGCTTTTAAGGAAAAGTTCAGTCAGTGCCAGCGATATTGTGATATTAACAGAGTATCCGATTAAGAGAGAGTTTACGTAGTTACTGCAGTATATTTGCTTCCGTGTGTGGGACTTAAGAATCCACTAAACAGTGTCCATAAGTAATAGAATGCACGAACTTGCATAGTGCGCTAGAGTTGTGGTTACTTATTGGAGAAAAAAAGAAAGAAGAAGGTGAGAAAAATGAAGAGATGGAGGCCCCACCTTAGCGCGAAAAAAAAAAGGAAAATGTTAAAAACATTTTTTATGTGGACAAAATAGGAACTGGAGGGGGGAAAATAAAATAAAATGAAGCAAGAGCTTTAACTCTTGGTTTGAGAAAACACGCACGCACGAGATATTTTTAGCACTGTTTTTTCTTTATCATTTATTTTCATTTTTCTCTCTTCCGTTCTCTTCTGTTTGTTTTTGTTCTTGTTTACCTTTTTCTCTGATCTCGCTTTGATCGGTTATGTATATATGTATGCATGCACTTCTGTGTGTATTAATCTATATTTAGTCTTCATCTCAATGTTTCTTTCGTTACTCATTTCACACTCCCTTTAATTCTTTCTTTCAATCTCCTGTCGACCTTTTTTTTCTTATATTCGTTACTTTTTTTTTTTTTTTTTCAATTTCTGCTTTTTTCGTTCGTTCTTTTTCAATCTTTCCTTTCTTCTTTCTTTCAATCTTTCTTTCGTTCCTTCTTTTTCGTCAGACTTTTTTTTTTTTTTTTTTTTTCTTTTTAATTTGTTCTTGCTTTCACTCTGTCTTGTGATCTGTATTTTAGTCTCTGTATTTCAGCCTTTCTTTTGCACTTTCTTTGGTGGTGTTTTTTTTTTTTTTTCCGTTTTGCTCTCGTTTGTTTGTTTGCTTTCAACCTTGTTCAATGCTTCTTTCAATTCATTCTATCGTTGGGTTTGTTTTTTTTTTTTCGTTCTTTATTTCATTTTTTTTTTTTTTTTTCATTCTTTATTTCAGTCTTCTTTTCACTTTCCCTTCATTTTTTTTTTTTTTTTTCAATTCTTTGTTTTAGTCTTCTTTCCACTTTTCCTTCGTTCTTTTTTCACTCTTTCTTTCGTTCTTTATTTCAATCTTCTTTCAATCAATCCCTCCTTTCATCATTACTGGTTTTGTTTTTTGGTGTGACAATCTTTTTCTGTTT
>JADBJO010001519.1:205000-207500 GCA_016801955.1 Conus betulinus
CGCTGATAGTTTGAACACACCCATTTCCTTTTTTCCTCCAATATTTTCCACATCTTTCATGCTAGATTTTCCAAATTTTGCTACACAGGTGTATAGCCTCGGGTACAACAACTGACAACAACCCAGACAAATCGAGTTGTTTCTATTAGCCTCATCAGCCAACATGGGCCATCTCGTCTGGGTTGTCACCTCGTAAACATGTGCAGTGAGTACGGACTAAAAGTATATGTTATACAAAAAAGAAATGAAAATTATAAATTGCAAGCCAAACTGTAAAACGAAAAAAAAAAAAAAAATGTGTGGACATCGTAGAGTACATCAACAAATCCATCCACCCACCCCCCACACACCCACCTACACCCATATCCACACAGATAAGAGAGAGAGAGTTGTGACAATTTGTGCAGCAGTGATTTAAAAAAAAAAAAAAAGGCGTACGGGTGCACAAATTGTCACAATTGTGACATTTTGTGCAAATTGTGACATTTGTGAAGTGAATAGCTGCACAAAATGTTATTGTGATATTTTGTGCTCTGGTGACATTTCGTGCGGTAACAGAAGCCCCCCCTCACAATAAGAGTGACGAAGAAATAGAACTGGTCACTTTGAAATCTGGGATGATCAAATATTTAAAGCAAAACATAAAGGTGCGCAGGCGGCTGACCTGTGTTTGGAGAAAATACACGTGATGCTGCACAATCTCCATTCAGATCGACACACACATGCTTTTTAATGTCGCATAAAAGTCAACAACCTGGCCCTGTTTAAAAGTTTTCAATCAGTCTGGGACAACAACAACAACAACAGCTGGGGACAACAACAACAGCTGGGACAACAACAACAGAAGCGGGGAGGGACTTTAACAACAAGACAAACAACAACAACAATAGAAGAAGAAGAAAGAGAACAAGAACAAGAACAAGAAAAGAGAGAAGAAGAAGAAAGAGAAGAACAAGAAGAAGAAAGAGAAGAAGAAGAAGAAGAAGAAGAAGAAGAGAAAGAGAGAAGAAGAAAGTTAAGAAGAATTATACTGATGATGATGATGATGATATGATGATGGTAATAGTACCAGTAGTAGTAGTAGTAGTAGTAGTAGTAGTAGTAGTAGTAGTAACAACAACAACAACAATAATAATAACAATAATAATGATAAAGAATTATACTGATGATGATGATGATGATGATAGTAATAGTAGTAGTAGCGGTAGTAGTAGTAGTAGCAGTAGTAGTAGTAGTAGTAGTAACAATAAACAACAATAGTAATAACAATGATGATAATAATTGCTAATAATATAATAATATAATAATAGTGATGATGATGATGATGATGATGATGATGATGATGATGATGATGATGATGATGATGATAAAAGAACAATGATAAAGAAAAAAACAACAACAGGGTGTGATGTTATATTTTCTTCCTTCACCATTCACATCTCTTCCTTCCTTCCTTCCTGTCACGGCCCCCCCCCCCCCCCCCCCCCTCGTCCCGCTTTCTTCCCTGCGAGAACCTGCCTCCACCACCTCCTCCTCTCTCTCTCATCTCTCTCCTCTCTCTCTTCTCTCCTCTCTCTCTCCCTCTCTCTCTCTCTCTCTCTCTCTCTCTCCACGAGTTAGTCCCTTAGCGGGGCAAGGGCCGGATGATAAAAAGCATGTGTTTGCTTATCTGTTACCCTTGGAAATAAAGATCATCATCATCATCATCATCTCATCATCATCTCTCTCTCCTCTCTCTCTCCGCTCTCTTCTCTCTCTCTGTCCTCTCTTCTCCCTCTCTTCTCTCTCTCTCGCTCTCCTCTCTGCTCTCTCTCTCTCTCTCCTCTCCATCTCTCTAGAGTCAGCACTCCTCTGGGTTGAGACTCCTCCCCACTATTAACATGAATACCATACCTGGATCGGTCCGCCCAAACCAACCAACCAAGAAAACCACACACAACACTTATCCCTTGAGCACGCTGTCCTCGGTCCTGCGTCCTTTCTTCGTAGAGTAATCAGTTTACTAACTTCTGCCGTCCTCGAACTTTACAATCGATCATTGAGCTGACAGCGTTTGTTTTCATAAATCAGATCAGGGAGTACGTTTTGGACGAGAACGAAACGGGGAGAAGAGGCGTTACGCCACGGCTCCGTAATGCCGGTGGGCCGAGCCCTGGTAGCTGGTAGGGCATCCTGGGGGCGAACTGGGGTGGCAGGTGGTTAGAAACAATGAAGACAAGAGATTCCGGTAGAGGGGTGCTAGGCAGAGTCAGGGGAGTTGGTGCTGGGGGGGGGGATTGCCGGCCGTGGGATAACCCGAAAGCAGCCTCCCCTCCAGGTATTTCGTCCCCCTACGCATGCGAAATAAGCAGGACAACTGTCGATCTTATTCGTCGACACCCACGGACCAAATCAACTAAATTATACTCGAAATTACTTCCTTCCGGTCTGTTTGACGTACAGAGATCTTGGACTGACGCGTCACGGGTCTCTCTCTATCAAATTAGATGAGGGCAAGGTT
>JADBJO010001519.1:217500-240000 GCA_016801955.1 Conus betulinus
AAGGCTGACAATAATTATAGAAGTAGAGGAAGAAAGCTGAGGAAGACGGGAGGGGAGGGGGGGGGGGGGGGAGAAGAGAGAAGAACAAGGAGGTGAAGGAGAATAGGAAGGAGATGAAAGGGGGGGGGGGGGGGGGGGGGACGGGACGGGAGGAGGAGGAGGTAACGAAGGAGGAGTAGGAGGACAAAGAAATTAATAAAGAGGTTCAGACTTCCCTGTCCCTCAGCTTCATGACGCTATCCTAGTTCCAAAAATGGCTCTAATGCTGTGGTAATCATGATTCAACGTTAAATCTAGCCCCAAAAATAAATGAAGAAAAAAAAACCTAGCATACTCCTAGAGTACCCTTTTAAACAAAATCCGAACGTGATCTGAGTATTACAGAAAGTTTTAGAACTGGTCAGTGTTCCGCGGTTCTAATTCAACCCCAGATCCTACCCTCTCCTCCCGCCTATCCCCCGCCCATTTCTTCCTATCTTCGCATATACACATACAAAACATTCTCTCCAGAACAGATAGTAGATAAGTTCTTCTGCCATTCCTCATCCCTTCTTCTTTCATTCCCCCCCCCCCCCTCCTCCCCCAAACCTACCCCCCCAACCCCCACTCTCTGTTTTCGTTCCCCCTTCTCAACTTAAGCCCCATCTTTCTTTCTACTTTATATATATATATTTTTTGGGGGGTTGGGGGGGGGGGGGGGGGAATGGGTGGGGGAGAGAGTGGAAAGAAAGGAAACGGAGGAGGGATGCATGGAAGCGGGGGGGGAGGGAGGGAGGTGAAGGGTGCTGAAGAAATTCCAAAAGAAATCGGAGCACCTCCTTCTTCCCGGACAAACTAATCCACCCTCCGTCCCAAATCAAACTCCGACAATCAAAAGTGGACGAGAATCGCATGCACCCTGCCTCATTTTCTAACGATAACAAAGAATTGTTTGGGGTTGATTGATTCTACTGCCATTCAGCAAGTGGGCCGCAATTTTGAAGACTGAACAGAACAATGAACTGTGGGCCGTAATATTGAACATTGAACAGAACAATGAACTGTGGGCCGTAATATTGAAGACTGAACAGAACAATGAACTGTGGGCCGTAATATTGAAGACTGAACAGAACAATGAACTGTGGGCTGTAATATTGAACACTGAACAGAGCAATGAACTGTGGGCCGTAATATTGAAGACTGAACAGAACAATGAACTGTGGGCCGTAATATTGAAGACTGAACAGAACAATGAACTGTGGGTCGTAATATTGAAGACTGAACAACAATGAACTGTGGGGCCGTACACACTGAACAGAACAATGAACTGTGGGCCGTAATATTGAAGACTGAATGGAACAGTGACTTGCGGGCCGCAATATTGAAGACTGAACAGAACAATGACTTGCGGGCCGCAGTATTGAAGATGAACAGAACAATGACTTGCCGGCCGCAATATTGAAGACTGAACGGAACAAGAACCCAAATCCAAGCACTCAGAATTCACTTCGAACACCAGTCGAGCAGTCCGTAGTGCAGTGCTTACACCCTTGAATACGTGGCAATTTTGTCGTGGACATGATCATCATCGCCTAGCATACCTTCAAAGAAACAGATTCAAAACACCCTCCTCTTTCGTTGTGTGGGCCTTCTTTGAACAGATATATCTCCTGGGTACGTGTGATACTGGCCTTAGCTTGAAGCATTTACGCTAGGGCGGGGGGTGGGCGAGGGGTGGGATGGGGGTGTGGGGGGAGGGGGGGGGATTGGACGTAGCAGTGACCTGTCGTTAGTCTCCACATGATACATAGACTTGATGAGGGGGCAGTGTACGTCTTGTGGATGGAGTGGGCAGGTCCCCAGTCTGGGAAAGGGCAGGCCCAATGAAGACGAATGACAGTGATCACTGGCATTCCGGTCATGCTGAGAGACCAAAGGTCAGCTGAAGGGGTCAAGGGGGTCTTGTTTAATGTGTGTTTACGACAAGGACTACTAGCCAGTACATGATGATTATGATGTTGACGATCATGATGATTATGGAGGGGTAGGTGGAGGAGGAGATTTTCTGTCATTGTCGTTGATGATGGTGCTTTAAAAATAATTGAGTAGTAGTAGTAGTAGTAGTGTTAGTAGTAGTCGTAGTCGTGGTGGTGGTGAGTGGAGAAGGGGGAGGAGAAGGAGGAAGAAGAGAAGGAGGAAGAGGAGAACGGGTAGGAAAATGAGGAGAAGAAGGAGGAGAAGAAAGAGAAGCAGAAGGATGAGAAGGACGAAGAGAAGGTGGAGAAGGAGGAAGAGTAGAAGAAGGAGGGGGAGGAGGAAAAGGAGGAGGAGGAGGAAAGGAGGGAGAGAAGGAGAGGAATGGGGGAGGAGAGGAAGAGTAACAGAAAGAGGAGGAGAATAGTAGGAGAGAGAGTAGGAGAAGGAGTAATATCTCCGTCATGGCGGTTATACTTTCTACCGTGTCTGTATGTCTGCTTCTTAGCAACATAACCCCAAACCCCAAACAATAACAAAAACAAACAATTAACTTTTGTACTAGATCAGATCCAGCGATGGACTCATGATCAGTCCAGGAAGATAACAAAAACTATTCCACCGGTTGAAACGAAAATCGATGGAAAGATTGGAAGTGGCCCAACGACAAATCTGTTGAAGTTTGGTATGGATCCATGACAACGGATTTATAAAATCGGATCCGGGATCGGTTTGACCTTGGCGGAAGTCTGTGCTTTCCAGTATGACCTTAAAGCTGCTGCTGTTGTTGTTGTTGTTGTCGCTGTTTGTGGCGAAGTGGTTTATTGTTGTTACTGATAACGCAATTTCTTTTATGTATGTATATATAGGTGTATGGCTATCTGTATATCTACCTAACTGTCTGTACTGTGTGTAAGGTAATGTTGCTTATAGCCCAGCCGACTGCCAAGGGCCATATCAGGCCACCACGTAAAAAAAAAAAAAAAAAAAGAGAGAGAGAGAGAGAGAGACAGAGGCAGAAAGAGAGCCCTTTCTATTTGAAAATGCAACTTTAATAGTCTGTTATTGCCTTTGCAGCATACGTAACTTCAAATATTTGAGCGCACCACAAGAACTAGCTTGTTGCTGTCTGTTCCAACTGTGATGTTCACTGTCTAACTGTATCCATGTGAAAATGAAACGTTTATTTATACCATGTATGCCCTCTGCTCGCCTGGGCCCCATGTGAACACAGCGCACGCTTCCAAGGGTGGTGCAGTAGGATTGCTCCCAGCTGGTTTGTTCGGCATCGGAGGACAGTTCTTCTCTGGGTCCCACCCCCGCACCTTGGTGTGTGTGTGTGTGTGTGTGTGTGTGTGTGTGTGTGTGTGTGTGTGTGTGTGTGTGTGTGTGTGTGTGTGTGTGTGTGTGTGTGTGTGTGTGTGTGTGTGTGTGTGTGTGTGTGTGTGTGTGTGTGTGTGTGTCTTTGTCAGCACAAATATTGTTTCAAATGAGCAGACCAGCACAGCACAGAAGAGGACCAGAGGAAACGTTGGGCATTGCAAGTCCAGGTCCATCACAACCTCCTCATCTTCAGTTCCCACAGATCACTTGTGCTCAGCTCGCGACAGAACCTCTGTGCCCGCATGGGACTGATCAGCCACAGTCTGGACACCCTACCAACCCTCTTCAGTGTGATGTCCTTGGTCATTGTTGACTGCAACGGAGCGACGAAGGCCAACAGAAATAGATGTGATTCGTTGGGACCAGGGATCATTAGGGTTCGTGGAAAAGAAAGAAGATGTAACATCGAAGTTCGTGAAGAAGAAAGAAGATGTAACATCGTAGTTTGTGAAAAAGAAAGAAAATGGAACGTCGAAGTTCGTGAAAAAGACAGAAGATGTAACTTCGAAGTTCGTGAAAAAGAAAGAAGATGTAACTTTGAAGTTCGTGAAAAGGAAAGAAGATGTAACTTTGAACTTCGTGAAAAGGAAAGAAGATGTAACTTCGAAGTTCGTGAAAAGGAAAGAAGATGTAACTTCCAAGTTCGTGAAAAAAAGACAGAAGATATAACTTCCAAGTAGGTGAAAAAGGAAGAAGATGTAACTTCAAAGTTCGTGAAAAAGAAAGAAGATGCAACACTGTAGTTCTTGGAAAAGAAACAACATGTAACTTTGAAGTTAGTGAAAAAAAATAGATGTAACTTTGAAGTTCGTGAAAAAGAAAGAAGATGTAATTTCGAAGTTCGTGAAGAATAAGAAGGTATAAAATCGAAGTTCGTGAAAAAGGAAGAAGATATAAAATCTTAGTTCGTGAAAAAGAAAGATGTAACATCGAAGTTCGTGAAAAAGAAAGAAGAGGCAACATCGAAGTTTTAAGTAAAAAAAAAAAAAAGAAAAAGAAAAAAAGAAGAAGAAAGATTCTGGTACATTTCCCGCAGTACTTATCTTGCGACTTGTCAAAAAGAAAGAAGAAGAAGAAATATCCACCTTATCAGCCTCCATTCCAACCAAAGGAAGAGGAAAGAAGATGTAACATCCGCTCCATTTGTCAACATCCCGAGCCAGGATAGATATTCAAGTACTTTCCCTATGACTCGTGAAAAGAATAAAAGACTAGCATCCACTCCATCTGTCCACATTCCAACCCAAAACATCAATGAATGTATTTTCCCTATCATTTCTTCTCTTTATGCCTGGCCCAGAAAGATATCACCCATGTACCCACATGCCGTCCAGTAAGGACATGTTCAGTCTGTGAAACAGGCAGCTGCATCGCCTCTTCGTTAAAATTGTAATTAGGTGGGGACCGGGTCGTTAGGATTTCAACTAGAGGGGAATCCCCAACTCTGGAACTCCGTCTCCTTAAGAAGTATTTGAGAGAGAGAGAGAGAGAGAGAGAGAGAGAGAGAGAGAGAGAATTTTTTTTTTTTTTAAATCAGCCGAACGGCCCATCAAAAAAGTCAGTTCCGAGAGTTCGTCACCAATGGTTATATAGTAATGATGATCTTTGTAAGGCATTGTGTTAGGATGGAAAATGGACGGTTCCTCTCATTCGCCCCTCGATTCCACCGCCTTAACGACATTTGCCAGGTTCGTTTTGTGTTTTGAATGTTATTAAACAATCGAACTCACTAGTTTTTTCTTTTTCTTTCTTTTTCCTTCCTTTCTTTCTTTGTTTCTTTCTTTCTTACTTACTTTCTTTTGTTCTAATTTCTTTTCTCTTTTTTTTTTTTTTTTTTTCTCTCTCTTTCAAACTTCTCAGCGTGAAATTGTTCCCCTCTCTTCCTTTTGCTTTCCTTTTGCGATTCCGAATCAGAATTCTCTCCCTTGGACAACGCGTAGTTTTTAACTCTTTGATGTCTCGTTCCCTACGGGACTGTATATATGTCAATGACTTTAAAACAGAAACCATCTACGGTGAAGACTTAACCTCGGCCTGTGAGGGAGGAAGGGGGGGGGGGGGGAGGGGGCATAGTAAACTGCGGCAAGCACGCTTCACTGGGTCCTGTGTGAGCTTGAGGACAGGGCCGTTTTGATAGGCGTTGGAGGTACTTAGTTCAGGTCGTAAAGTTCACAATATGGAATATATCGACCGACTTGCTGAAGCGAGTCGAATATTTTCAAATTAAAACGGGAAAAAAAAAAAAAAAACGTTTGTTTTCAAAACAGATCTGCTGGTGAAATTGCGCGCGTACAATCAATTCAACGTGGAGAGGGAGACGGAGGGATGGATAGATTGCGTGAGACAGACATTGATTGGCGAGATGATTACTTCTTTTATACGGCTTTGATAAGGCTAACATGTGTGTGTGTGTGGGTGTGTGTGTGGGTGCGTGGGTGCGCGCGCGCGGGTGTGTGTGTGTGTGTGTGTGTGTGTGTGTGTGTGTGTGTGTGTGTGTGTGTGTGTGTGTGTGTGTGTGTGTGTGTGTACAAATACAAATAAAACACAAAATGCAGAACCCTTTAACTGGACAATACAAAAGTACAAGCACATTTTCGACGATTTTTTTTTTAATCAGTCGTCACAAACAGTAAGCACAAAAAGCCATACAAATTACTTTTTTTTAACTAGACTTCACAAGCGACGTACGTAAAAAGTCCACCAAACTATTCGCAGATGCTGTCTTTAGCAAAATGAAAGAAAAACACACAGGTTGAAACAAAAAAAAGAAAGACTAATACGAATGTTGAATTATTTTCTCAGTGGCTAGGAATATCGAAGGGATATAGTCAGTCCTCGCCATATGCATTGACACAGCAGTAAAGCGGTCGAGTCATCCAGATGAGAGGCTAAGCTGCTCTAGAGATGAAAACAGAAAAACAAAGAAACAAAGAAAGACATGCATATACACAAGCATATATACACGTACATACATGGACAGGAAACAAACAGACATGCATATGCACAAGAATATATACAAGTTTCATACATGGAGAGATGGTATCCAGGCGTAGATTGTTTTGGGAAGTTGGCCAACTCACCTCACTGTGCATCTTTTGGTCGTTGTCTGTACCATACATTGATGCACGTGAACTATTTTAGAGGGAATTGCTTGTGCAAGAAAGAAAGTGAGTCGTAACTCACAATGTATGTTTGCATTTGTGTATGTGTGTAGGTGTGTCCTCCTTTCCTTAGCACGGTCTTGGCAATACTAAAACATAGCCCTGCTTACTCCGACAAACAAAAACAGGCAAACATGTATTGTGACAAACTATTTCTACTTAATCTGATAAATTTCATGGACCTAATATAACATTTACACGTTTGTATAGATTACGTGCTCTTTTCACGCACACCTGCACGCGCGTGCGAAAAACCGTCGCCTAAATCTACGTCTTCTGCTGCTCTTCGTTTTCCTTGTTGTGTATAACTCTCTCTCCCCCCTCTCTCTCTCTCTCTCTCTCTCTCTCTCTCTCTCTCTCTCTCTCTCACACACACACACACACACACACACACACACACACACACACACACACAGAGAGAGGATACATTAAGAGAGAGAAAGAATGAGAGCAACAAGGAGAGAGAGGGGGACAGAAACAGACTGAGATGAAGACAGACAGACAGACAGATGTAAGCAGGGAACGCGATTCCAGTCAGTCAATCAGTGTGTGTATATATGACCTGTGACGTCATACTCACATTAACACAGATTCACACAAACCGCCAACGAACACAGAAGAGAAGATGGGCAGAAATACATTTAGCGGAAATTTATTATTCAGGAAATTATCCCACTTGGAAACCCATCCACTTTGTCACAATAAAACCGTCACGGAGTCGCAATGTGACAAGACCGGTGTATGGTGATTAAAAACCAACCTTCACCAGAGTGTACCCCGGAGAGTTGTGTCGAGCCTTCACATTCGGAAAGAATAAATTGCCCACAAAATGACTAAGCCCATTAGTCAGAGAATCTTGCCATTTATGTACAGCGTGGAAAAAAAAAAACAAACTACGGCGTTACGGCATGAGAAACGATTTTGTTTTAGACCCTCAGCCCTTAAGAACCTTTTGTCTTCTTGGTATGAAAAGATTAAGTGGATTGTAGGCGGAAAGAAGTTTAATCAGATGTTTAGACTTTGTTTTTCAATTCTGTCCCTTTTATTTGTGTATATTGGTGTATGTGTGGGACTGAGTGATTCAGCCATTTCCGTGACCTTCCTTGTGAATGGTGATAACAACAGGGCTTGTTGTTCGTTCACTACCCCCACTTCCATCCTAACCCACCCTCTTACACTCCACCTCATTACTCATCCTCCCTTCCCTTCTTCCTGGGTTATTTCATCCTGGTGATATTATCGTTTTGCTGCTGGAATTCTTCTCGAGGAGCGCATGATATGGCAATAGACACACACACACACACACACACACACACACACACACACACACACACACACACACACATATGCACGCACACACACACACACACACACACACACACACACACACACACACACACACACAAACACACACACACACACACACAGACACACAGAGATGGTATATAAAAGAGAAGAAAAAAAACCGCAAATTGCCGAAGATCATGACACATAGACCGAAAGTTTGTCTGTTGAATATCATTCCATCAAGGTCGCTCCCTTTTCTTCATCAAATATGTACTTCATGTCCCCAGTTTCGTCTGGTAGCGCCTACGAACAGGACCTCGCAACAACAACAACAACAACAACAACAACAACAACAACAACAACAACAGCAGCAAAGTCTCTCATCGCTGCTCTCTCGATGCATTCTTTCTGCATCAACATTCTGGCATCGCCGTTTGAGTCAAGAGAGAGGTGTCACCCTCCTCTAGATCGAGCGATGTTCTTGCCAGTGTTGTCAAGCGGGCATTCCAGGAGTTGAGCGGGCTGATCCTGATGCTAGGTAAGGTAAGGTAAGGTAACGTTGTTTATAGCCCAGCCGACGGCAAAGGGCCCATATCAGGGCTGTCATCGCGTTGAAGTCCACTCACAAGTCATTCATTCACACAACCCTTTAAAATGCACCTTCTAAAAACACACCGGAACTTTTGTTGTAAATCTTTCCACTGTAAAATCTCAGATCGAAGGAAAAATGTTAATCTCTTTCAGACATTCAAAGATCACATCAGGTGGGACATCTCTGAAAAAGGTTTTCATGGAGTCTGCTGTAAAATGTTTGTCTCACATCATGCAGGTCCCAACACTCTAAAAGAATATGTTTCATTGTGAGTGGTACTTGACGTGGAATGCACACAGCTTCTTCACTCTTTAAAAGGTATGAAAGAGTTAAAAACGATGGCCAGTGCGCAGCAGGCGTAAACCCGTTTCTTCTTTGCGACCACCAGAGGTAGATGAGAGGAACTGTTTCAGTTTTGGACGGATCATCAAAGGTTTGTCATCCGTCTGTGTATTCCAGTCCTCCTGCCAGAGGTCTCTGATATCATCATTAAGTTTCGGTTTCAAATCTGAGTAGGTGATAGATATGTGTTGGATAGTTTTTCTTCGTTGTGATCCTGATGCCAGGAAAACCTCTCACAAAAACTATGTCCGAATCACCCGTCCTGTTATGCAGACTTAAAATTCAAAGTTCATAAAGATTTACGTCGCATTCAGACTTAGAGGAGCACAAAGTGATTTAAACATTACTATGATTATTAGGATTGGAATATGAAAGAAAACAGCCGATTTTCAATTCTAACAATAAAATGTCATGCAGTAAATATATATGATTCTAAGGCGTTTTGGTCCATATCAGATTATCCACTAGACTATTTGAGAATATCAGAAAATATATTGGTTTTATTTAACTGTGAGAAGTGGAGGGAAGGCAGGCCCTACCATGTTTACCTGAGAATAACTCAGGTATTTATATCCTTTAAATTTAAAATCCAGAAGACCGAAACACATTGCAGCGTTACAAAAAAACAAACAAAAACAAACAAACAAAAAAAAAAAAAAAAAAAAAAAAAAACGAAATTGCAAACAGACATATGAAACAAAGTGCTAAGAGAAACGCTTATTTAATACACAATGCAAAACAGGCAAGAGGTGAATTCTCGACAATATATATCTTGTTCACACGTCACAAATAACACATTAAAAGGCGTACATAAGCACACAACAATTGTCCCCAAATCTTTATCAGCAGCAGAATGACAGTGTATGAAAAAAAGATATGGAGAGTGAGAACCAATTTAAAAGAGTCTTTGTGTGTGTGTGTGTGTGTGTGTGTGTGTGTGTGTGTGTGTGTGTGTGTGTGTGTGTGTGTGTGTGTGTGTAAGAGCAAGGGTAGAATTACTGGGCCTCCAAGCAAATGAAACAAACAAATTACAAGTCAGGAAAAAAGGCGTTCAACCTCTTGGTCTTCTTCAGGCAAAACAAGTCACGTTCAAAACATTAAAAACAAGACGAACAAACACTGGCTCATTTCTTCACTCAGTGCAAAATGAAGACCGATAGGTCGAAAGACGTTGTGCCTGTCTTGTAAGTTGTTTGTTCCATTTCTTTGGTGGCAGAGTAATTCTGTTTTTACTCTTATCTTTCTGCCTCCGCCGCCTGTCCCCCCCCCCCCCCCCCCCCCCGCGCTTTGAAACCTTTTTTATCGGTGGAAAATACTCTAAAGAAAAGTAGGGGAGAAGGTGGGAGGTGGGGGGGGGGGGGGGGGGGATAAAGACGACAAAAGATTGACATCCGAGACATCGATTTAGAGGAGGACCATACTCTTCAACGTTCCGGTATCAAAACGACAGCAGGGATGCTTTTTTTTCCACGGTTACACCGGCGCAAAGAGCAAGACAAAAAGGTAGGCAAGTCACGCCGAAGCACTTGCTCGCACCTGGTGGACAGGGATGGCTGTAAAGAGCGTCAGAAGACGGGAAAACCAGTGTCGCTGACGACATAGCACAGAGTGGTGCAACATCATACCAAGGCCAACAACTCTGCCTGAAACGACCGTTTTTGTGAGTGTGAGTGTGTAGTTGTGTAATCTTTATACTCCACTTCTTCTCTCTCTCTCTCTCTCTCTCTCTCTCTCTCTCTCTCTCTCTCTCTCTCTCTCTCTCTCTCTTTACGACACGTCTGGGATTTCCTTCTGTTGTGTCTTTTCCAGTTTTGCCACAAAAGGTTATCAGATTGGGTCCGGAAAAAAAAGTGTGTAAGTTTTGTATTTCTGGACGTCGCAGTCATTAATGTACTTGAGATCACCAGCACTTTTTTTTTTTAAAATCCGTTTGAACAAACTTCTCCTGTGCTGCATTGATCAGTTTGTTGATTAATCTACTTATTCTTTTCAATCTGTGTTCAAAGACGATCCATAATCAATACATGCAGTTTTTCAAAAATTAAATTTCTCTCTTTCATACACGCGTGCGCGCGCGTTCGCACGCTCGCATGAACTCACTTTCGCTTGTGCACACGAGCACACGTTAGCGTACGTGCGTGCTCACACACTGACTGAAACCATTTATTGTCAGATTAACTCAAAGTTGTACTGACAGTTGTGCTCTATCTCTCTCTCTCTCACACACACACACACACACACACACACACACACACACACACACACACACACTCAGAGAGAGACAGACAGACAGACAGACTGATAGACAGAGACAGAGAAGGAGAGAGTATAAGCATACGATAAGCACACGGGTTCGTTCGCATTTTTAACACTACTAAGAGAAGAACGCGTATTTCGAGCCACTTGTTGATTGATCAAGAAAGAGTTTCTAAAGGGATAAAAAGCGAGTAGAGAGAAAGATCATTGATAAATAAAAGAGAGGGAAAGAGCGTGTGTGTGAGATACACACACACATAACACACACACACACACACACACACAGATTTCGCTAAGCTTGCAACCCAAAATCATGCCATTCACTCTTTTTTTTCATTTGGTATTTCTTTCTTCATATCCAAAGATCTGACTTGTTTTAATGTTTCTCACAAAAATCAGCAAACAACTCAAAGTTCATTTAATTTACCTTTGCTTTACACGTTTGTATAAGTCAATGCTTATTTCCATTATGTCTGTTTTAAGAAGGGTTTCGAATGCTAAGGATGTTTTAAATATTTACTGTCACTTTTTAATTTGCATATGTTTGCTTAAAACGTTTATTCAAGATTCAATGCTTAGAATCTGTTGCTGTTTATTAAAAAAAAAAAACACAGCTGTTGATTGTTTTTTTTTTTTTATAGAGATCCGCCTATGTTACTTTATTTATTCAATGTTCAACACTAAGATTTGCAGGTTTTTTTTTTTTATAAGTTGCAGAACAGCTGTTGTTTACTCTCTTTGTCGACAGAGATCCATTTTCCACGATGTTGTACCCCGCTCTGCTTACTGTGACGTTCCTACACACTGTGGCAGGTAATCTCAATTACAAGCCTTTTAAAAAGAAAATTACCCTCTTGTTCTGTAGTTATAGGTTCACGAATAATCAGATGATCTAACTTGACGTCAGTGCATCTTGAAATTTATTTTAAAAAATAACCAGGAAGGAAATAAGGAATTCAGGTATAGAAGACGAACGGCAATACACCTTCTTCCTCTTCTCGTTTAACTCCAAGAAGAATCACTGGGGCAAGACAGTGATGAACTGTTCAACAGTTTTCTCCAACTCTGTCAGTTGCGTGCCAAGGCTTGGATCTCTACAATGGTTTTCCTGTCACTCTGCAATGCAGTCAATCCATCGTTTGTCAATACCTCCGTCTTCCTCCTTCAGTAGCTTTTTAGACGATTGTTGGAACGTGGCTATACAAATGTGATTTTCTTCTTTCACTTGGTATCAGCAGGTCCTCATATGATCCACGTTCAGCTTGGCGGGTTGGTGCACTTGGTTTCTTGGTGATATGGTCACTATATCTCATGTGTCAGTCCTCACTTGTGCTGGCCTGCTTAGCATCTTCACCATCCTGATGCAATCACAGCTTCGCTGGGCAGGTCACGTAGTTCGCATGCCAGACTATCGGCTGCCGAAGAAACTTACTGTTTGGCAAACTACAAGAAGGCAAACGCTCTCATGGAGGCCAGAAAAAAGCGTTTCAAAGACCGCCTCAAATCTTCCCTGAAGGCCTTCAACATCAGCCACACAACATGGGAGCAGACTGCCCAGGACAGAGACGGGTGGCGATCAGTTGTCCGCAAAGGTGCAGAGACCTGTGAAGGCAACAGAACTGCTGCAGCTGAGCAGCGCGCAGGATGATCAGGAAGACCAGTGTCAACAGATCTCAACTGCTGCCACCATCCCCTGTCCATACTGTGATAGGTCTTCCGGGCGCAGATCGGCCTGACCAGCCATCTACGCACTCACCCCCGATCCCAGGATGACTAGATGGTCTTCGTCGTCTCGACAGACGAACAAACATATCTGATGTGTCAGAATCTTGCGATAACATCTCATTGCCATCGTTTGGGTTCTTCTTTTCAGATCCATTCTGATGGTCCGTATCTCACGTGCATATAGAAACATATTATTTACCGGTTCACGCAGGAGCTTGATCTTGTGCTTCACGTAGATGTCATTGTTCCTCCATACATGCTTCAGGCCGGACAGTGTTGATGTTGTTTTTGTTTCCCTCGAGAGGATTTCTAGTTTGGATCCATCATTGCTAAGGATAAATCCCAGGAAAGTGAACTGCTGAACAGTTCGTCGTTTCTGTCCATGGACATTCATATTGGTAACGATGATTGAGTTCTGGCTGGCCACCAACGTCCTCGTCTCCGCGCAGATGTCTACGCCATGTATTGCTGATCTTTCATCCAGTCTTTCAACAAGCTTCACTGCCTGCAGGCCAGTAATCCTGTCTGCAAAATGAAGATTCGTAACAGTTCTTCCTTCAGTGCAGTTCATGCTGACACGATCTGCTAGTGCACCAGCCAGGATCTTCACCAGGAATACGATGAAAAGGTTTTACCCTTCAAGGAAAACCAGTGCAGTACTGTCGTAGGGTACCTCATACCTTAATCTCCAGGGCTTCCTTCTATCTCCCAAACGTTCTGGGAGATAGAGGGCGGCCCTGGAGAACTCCAACTTATGTGTGGGACACCCCACGTGAGTACCGCACTGGTTTCTTGGGGGTGAAGTCGCTGGGGTGTGTCACTCAGCTTTTCCTCATTGTTACATTTCTTCACTGTGGCCCATATCGCCTCCCTCCAGACTCTGTCGACCACCTTGAAGCCTATGCAGACGTGGCAGAACTCCCTGTAGTGCCGTAGGTGTTTTGGGGGAAACGGTACTCAGGTGGAAGGTCTGTTCGACGGGTACTTCTGCCTCAGTGGAATCCACACTGTTCATCAGCCATTGGTTATTGGAAAAAGGACTAGTTAGGGAACTGCAAACCTGAGGAAAGTCAATGCAACGATCTGATTAATTGGTCGTTCAGTAAAATGAAAATGGTTATCGCCTTGTAGGCGGATCATCTGTCACATGCGCGAACAATGCGTAATTGATTTGCTTAGCCGAAGGGCACCAGTTGCTATTGTACAATATAGCTCAATGAAGTGATTTAACAAACCGTTCAGTCAAAGACAGGTACTGGTTTTCTGGAAGGAGAATCATCCGTTACATGCGCAAACAAAGGGTGATTACACTGTTAACCGATAGCCCGTGGTGATGTCGGGGGATCTGTCAGTACAGACTGTCTTCCCGCCTGTTGGAAATTCTATAGAAGTGATCTCCCCTTTTCTTCCACTTTCTGTGACTTTGTTTCTCATTATTTTATATTGTAGTCTATTGCTTTTTCTGCCTTTGTCATCCCTCGAACTGTCCTTGGTGTGGAAATCCACTACACTTTCTTTCTTTTATGCCAGTGTATGCCATGCCAATTTTTCGTGATCTGGCGACCGGGCAAGTAAGGCTGTGAGCACTGGACAGAGTGGACAGTAGCTGTCCATTTCGTTATGCCTTTGTAGCTGTATACCGCTTTTATTGGTGTGTGTGTGTGTGTGTGTGTGTGTGTGTGTGTGTGTGTGTGTGTGTGTGTGTGCGCGCGCGCGCGTGCGTGTGCGTGCGTGTGTGTGTGTGTGTGTGCGTGTGTGTGTGTGTGTGTGTGTGTGTGTGTGTGTGTGTGTGTGTGTGTGTGTGTGTGTGTGCGATCTCTCTCTCTCTCTCTCTCTCTCTCTCTCTCTCTCTCTCTCTCTCTCTCTCTCTCTCTCTCTCTCTCTCTCTCTCTCTTGTGCTAAATGTATACGCGTCAAAAGAATATAAGTTCCACCCTCTATTTTTTTCGTGCACTTGAAATCAAGTTTTTCTTCAATGTATAATAGTTCAAATCACACACACACACACACACACACACACACACACACACACACACACACACACACACACACACACACACACACACACACACACTGGTACAGAATGAAAAGATGTGCGCAAAGAGAAATGCAAAAACGATCGCTTAAACCGAACTTTTACTGAATGTTCATAGCAAGACGAGTGTATGTGAAAATTAGAAGTGGAAATACTTTGCTATTTTGTATATAGATGTACTTCGAAATTGCTCATGATGTTCAGAGGTGTCAAATTTTAAGTAGTTTCAGACGATTAAATTTCAGAATGTATTAACAGTCCAAATTCTTCAATGAAAGACAAGAACAGCTGGATTACAAAATATGTATGTGAATGACAGCCGGTAAATGATTATATGCTTCAGGTCAATTTCTTTCAATTACATATTTTTATTTTTAAGGAAAGATGTTGGACAGTTCTTGCAAAGACAGGAGTTACTTGAAAGTCGTAGCAGAGATAGAAGGTGTGTGTGTGTGTGTGTGTGTGTGTGTGTCCAGGGCTTTGTTACAGTCCCCTGATGCACGGCCTCGCCCCTGACGTCATCCTTCCTTCCGTGTTGCTCACTTCTGACGTCTTCTGTCCATCTCCGCGCGTATTCAACCACTTCCTCTGCGTGTGTGTCGGTACATATTTTTATTTTCTGTCCGTCCTGTTACTTGGATTCTGTTCGTTTGTCTGGCTGACTCATACCCGTCTCTCTGCATACTGTCTCCCAATATGAACGTTTGTTCGTCGCGCCAATCCAATGTGTGTTCTTTGCTGGCTGCGTTCCCTGTGACGATTCCCTTAGCATTTGACAGCTTGGTAAATGAGCCTGTAAATGAGCCTGTTCGCTGATGCGTGTGTGTGTGTGTGTGTGTGTGTGTGTGTGTGTGTGTGTGTGTGATAGTTACCCTTTTTCATAAATCATAGCTACCTATTTTCATAAATAACATTTACATATTTGAATGAGTTATAGTGTCGTGTTTTTTCGCGGGTCAAAGTTATCTGAGTTTATGAGTCATAGTGTTTTGTGAACCGCAATGACTGGGGTTTTTTTTTGTTTGTTTTTTTTTTTTTTTTTTAAATACAAATTACAATAACTGTTTTTATTACTATAATATCAGGCCAGAAGGCATGAAACAAATGATTACGTTGTGTCATAGCTACCTATTTTCATAAATTACATTTGCATATTTGAATGAGTTATAGTGTCGTGTTTTCGCAGGTCAACGGTGTCTGTTTTCGTGAGTCAGTTATCTGATTTTATGAGTCACAGTGTTTTTATAAACCTGCAATGACCTTTTTTTAAATAGTAAATTACAATAACTGTTTCTATTACTACAGTATCGGGCCAGAAGGTATGAAACGAATGATTACGATGTGTCACTAATATAAACATTTCGAGTGAAAACTTCTTCTTCTTGCAGAAATTGGCTTTCACGAATGAAAAGGGTAATTGTGAGCTTTTGGAAACTCAAAGACATCCATACTCTGGGCTATTCATGTGCTTCTATACTACACAAGTGTGTCACAAACTTGACTCTTTGAAGGAGACAATGAGACTTGGGGGGCGGGGGGGGGGGGGGGGAGGACTTTGAAGATGTTGGGGAAGTGGGTGGGAAAGGGGGGGGGGGGGGGGGGGGGGGGGGGGGGGGGATTTTGTCTCCGAGAACGGATAGTACTGTCCTTCACCTTCCACCCCATATCCACCCTTATCCCCCTCCAATCCTTTTCCCAAACCTTCCATGTACAGCGACACAGATAAAAGACAGTCGTTTTCTGTCAGCCTCCCCGTGTTGAATACCAGCTCTGGGGGCTCATTATCTGAAGCGACACTTGCTAACGTCCAACTAGAAAGTTTCAAAACGGAGTGACTGAGGGCGGAAAATGAAACAAAATTTAGAAACAGAGGGGTTTGGTTACCGCCGAGGACACAGACAGAATACAGGACAAGACTTGTGTCTTGTCCTGTACTCTGTGTGTCTTTGGCGATAACTAAACCCCACTGTTTTTTTTTTTTTTATTTTTTTATTATTTAAGTCCAACTGGAAGCTCACAAAAACGCGCCCGCTATCATGTTAGTTCGTGGGGAAAAAAGAAACCCTTAAGGCAATGACAGCGTAAGAGTCTACAAGGGATTTATGTTGGGTTGGGTTCACCACGCCTATGGTGTCATGTTAGCAGCAGTTTACACTCCCCGCAATTACGGAACACCTGCATACTTGTCACATGCATGAAATGTAAACAACAACAACAAAAAAAAACTGTCCACAAAAGCATGATTTACAATCTTAAAAGCGCGTTAGTAGGTCTGTATGTGCGGTATTGTTTATATCACGTGGACCCCCCCCCCCCCCCCCCCCTTCCCCGTCTCAAAAAAAAAAAAAAAAAATAAAAAAAAGAAAAACAAACGGTCAAGCAGAGTAAATGACGGCTTAGGTACAGTTTAGTTTTTATAAGCGTTAACGATGTCAAGAGTGGGGATGGGGAGGGAGGAGGGGGAGGATATTGTCGAATTATTAAGTGCAGAGTTTGGGAGAGTTGACAGGTTTGAGTTCGAACCTCTCGAAGGGTCAGACTATTTTCGGATTGAAACACATTCTCTGTCTACCCAGTTAAGGGTACCTGTTCAGTGGGGTCCATGGGGGAGCGAAGAGAGGGGAGGATATTGTCGAATTATTAAGTGCAGAGGAGTTGACAGGTTGTGATTCGAAGGGTCCTATTTCGGATTGAAACACATTCTCTGTCTACCCAGCATAAAAGGGTACCTGATTCAGTCCAGTGAAAGCAAACACGCGAAGAAGGAGAGAAATGGGCTCCGTTTTCTATGATACCATGCCCTCGATACCGTGAATCTCTTCACAGCCCATAAGGCCATTAGGCTTTTGACTGTAACCTTTTGAAACTTTAAAGATGTTGACAGCTTAACCATTATGTGACGAATGCATGAACAATCGCATTTATATGAATGTTGTGGTTTTTGTGACAGAACGTTCATTTCGTTTCTGCCTGGTTCCAGCCCCAAAAGCATCCTATGCGGCACGCTGAATAATTATAATACCAACACTGAAATGCTGCGTGCCTGAACTCATTATGCATATGTTGTTAGGGTTAATGATTCTTTCTCCCCCCTTTTAAATGTCTAACCAGTCATGTCAACACAGTGTTTGACAACGGTCATGTATATGAAGAAAAAACTGTCTTGGAGGCAAAGACAAAGAAAAATATCTATGTATTTGAATGAATGAAAATAAAACAGAGAGAAAGAAACTGCAGATCCGTTACGTATCCAAACTCTGTGTCCTGGTCTGTTTTTCGTTTCCTCATCTTCCTGACATCGTCAGCCTGTTTATTCTTTCTCTATCCTCTTCCTCTTTTTGTGCTCCCCCCCCCCCACCCCCACCCCCCTCCCTTAAGTTGTCTTTTGTCATGTAAGACTCGTCTGTTTGTTTTTCGTTGTTTTTTTTTTTTTTTTTTTTTTTTTTTTTCCGTTACTTGTCTGAGTTTTGTTTTCTTCATGGGTTTTTTTTTTTTCATTCAATTCTATTTCTGTCTCTCCACCTTTGTTTTTTTTCTCCCCCCCCCCCCCCCCCCCCAGCCCCATGTCTTTCTCTACCTCCATTCATTCTTAACCTCCTCTTTTCCAGAACGCCCTCTCCGACTACTACTACTACTACTACTACTACTACTACTACTACTACTACTATTATCATTATTATCATTACTGTTATTTTCTGCCCTCCTCTTCTTTCTCATGATATTACATAACACGCTGTACGCGTTGCTTCCAGACCCTAGAGGGGTGATGGTACGGGTGCCGACAGAGGAACGGACTAGTCTCCAACTGAACCTCCCCCACCCCTCCACCACCGACATGGCAAAGACGGCCACCACCCAACCCTCCCTCCCTGGTGGGCCCCGTCTCGTCGGGCTTCCGGACATGCACGTGCCAGGTGTGTCCAAACCCCGGATTCCCGTTCAGCCCCTCCAGGCATCGGTTGGCGAAGGGCTGCGGCTCGTCCCACCCCTGAACCCTTATGGATCCTCCAACCTCCCCGCCAACAGTAAGATGGCGGCCATGGCAGAGGCGAAGGTCAAGGCCAGAATGGCGAAGCCCGCAGTCCAGAGGAAACCCGGTCCCAAAGAGCGCGAGCTCCTGGAGAAAATGAGATGGCGCGAGCAGCTTCAGAACGAAGTTGCTGCCGCTGAAACTCGCTGCTGCTGCTGCTGTATCTGCTCCTGCATCTGCTGCAGCGATGTCTTCCGTGCCGGCGTCCGAGGGTGTGGGAGGGTCGGGGTTGGACCTGTTCATGCGAAACACGTTGCAACGTATTCTTTATGGGTAGATGGCTGCTTCGTATAGTCTGCATCTCCGACGCATTTTTCGTTTAGATAGTGGATTTTCAAGATATCCCACACTATGTTCCATATCTGTGTATTCTTTTCTTCTTGAAAATATATCTGTATAATGTGAGAGTTGTTCCCTATATATTGTGCACCTTATCTTTTGAATTCACGAACTTAAAATTTTGGCACGGATGTGTGTGTGTGTGTGTGTGTCTGTGTGTGTGGTGTGTGTGTCTCTGAACTGGGTTTTTGCTCGATGATCAAATGGATTTCAAGCTCTTTTTTCAGTAGTAGGACAGAAACACACGTTTTCCTTTTGTGGCATTTTCTATCGTAACTGGATTTAAAAGAAAGGTACTGTTTCCTTATTTTGTTTAAATTGTAATCTATGTTATAATTTGGCTATTTGATATTTAAACAGCTTTGTCAGGTGTACAGCTAGACCGATTTTCACTTACACTTTGCACAGAATAAAAGACTGGCCACCCACATCAAAGCAATTCAAGAAGACAAATCGTTTCACAGTCACACTCTTCAAGGTCGCAACGTCAAAAAGTTATGTTAAAGAGATTCTCAAAGTCAAAAAAGGAATCTAAATGTAAAAATGCAGACCATGTGTGTGTGTGTGTGTGTGTGTGTGTGTGTGTGTGTGTGTGTGTGTGTGTGTGTGTGTGTATGTGTGTGCGTGCGCGCGCGAGCGCTTTTGTGTGTGTGTGTGTGTGTGTGTGTGTGTGTGTGTGTGTGTGTGTGTGTGCGTGTGTGTGTGTGTGTGTTCTAAATCAAGATGAAAAAAAATATTGATTCGCCAGGTCATTGACGGAAAGTTAAAACAAGGGAAAAAGCGGTTTTTGTTGGGTTTGGACCAAATGACATCGATCTGATTTGGAGAAACAGGAACTGCGATAAGGACAGAAAGGTGAGATTTGGAGAGGGGCGAGTGAGGATGGAAGGGGAGAGGGAAGAACACTCTGCCACCAAACCATCACAGCGCTATAAGGCTAGGGGCTTATAAGCTTAACTTTAAGGTTGGGTCTCATGGCAACGGGCGAGCGTGTATGCATGACTGCGTTCGTAAAGCAGGGAATATACCCAACGCTTCGTCCCCCCCCCCCCCCCCCCCCCCCCATCCCCCCCCAAAGCTGTGTGTTCATAGCACAGGTTTCCAAATACCACGGGATCAGCCTTGCTCAAACCGATGACCGTAAAAACTTGATCCATGAGACATAATTTCAGGGTTCAAGAACAATAACTCAAGTGACTCAATGCAAAACAACATTGTCCATAGCGTGTTTAAGAAGAATAAAACAGATTTTTGACCGCAGATCTTCGAATAAAAATGAATAATAATGTCTCTGAGAATTTGCAGAAGATTAAAAAAAAAAAAAAAAAAAAAAGGAACACACAACAAATATCGACAACGTTTCGGTCATAGACCGTCTTCAAAAATTCAGCTGTCTTTGACCGTCTTTGCTTCCACAACCTTTTTTTTTTTTATATAGAGTTTATAAAGCATTCTCTCTCTCTCTCTCTCTCTCTCTCTCTCTCTCTCTCTCTCTCTCTCTCTGTGTGTGTGTGTGTCTGTGTGTGTGTGTGTGTGTGTGTGTGTGTGTGTGTGTGTGTGTGTCGTGTGTTCTGTAATTTAACGTCTAGATTTGTTCAGTGATCAGAGATGTGTGTGTGTGTGTGTGTGTGTGTGTGTGTGTGTGTGTGTGTGTGTGTGTGTGTGTGTGTAAGTTTAAGAAGAGATTTTTTTCAGACTCAGATGTGTGTGTGTGTGTGTGTGTGTGTGTGTGTGTGTGTGTGTGTGTGTGTGTGTAAGTTAAAGAAGAGATCTTTCCTCCACGATTAGATTTATTCAAGACTTTTTTTTAACGGTGGTAAGACATGATCAATATCTACCATGACAGTGATCTTTTCAATGATCAAGGTCACAGGTCACGAATTAAAGAGAAAATGGGAGGGCCATCAGAGATTAAAGGGTGTGGGGGGAAGGAGGGGGGGGGGGGGGGGACTTCGCGGCTGTTTCATCACAGTACTTAAAGTAACATATTTTGATTGTATTGACCAGTGTGTTCTAGTTGTGTGGATGGCCGGGGGTAGCGACAAAGAGACGAAAAGAGCTTTACACTAACTGTATGCAAGCATTCTCTCTCTCTCTCTCTCTCTCTCTCTCTCTCTCTCTCTCTCTCTGTCGTGTGTGTGTGTGTGTGTGTGTGTGGGGGGGGGGGGTAAATTCAACGTTCTCAACATTCAAACATTCTTTCTTAATTTTTTTTTCAGACTCAGAGTTAATTCAAAATTATTACACAAGTGTTCCGACAACACAAAATGAAGATTTTACATACACCATCAAACGAGGTCCAGAATGACTCCATTGGAGACAGAGCAGAAGACAGAAAGAAACTGCACTGAGAACTACATAAGAGAGGCTGATTGTGTCCCATGGGTACACTATTACAAGAAAATCCGAACGAGGACAAAAATTCAGCTGTCTTTGACCGACTTTGCTCCCACAACCATTTTGTGTGTGTGTGTGTGTGTGTGTGTGTGTGTGTGTGTGTAGAGTTTATAACATGCCGGATCCATTAAAAGGAGGGAAGGGGGTGGGGGGAGTCTTGAGGGCAGACTACTAAGGGGCCTGGGAAACGTGGTCAAACTGCCATTTTTTACCAGTCAGGGCCGGTAGGGGAACGAGGGGTGGGGGACGAGGGGAGGGGAAAGGGAGGTTCCAGAGGGGAAGGGAAGTTCCACTCCCCCCCCCCTGACACCTTCACTCCCCCCCCCCCCCCCCCCCCCCCCCCAGCCCGTCGTCGGACGATTGGGAGCGCGGAAAACAGAGCCTGGCTAAGGGTATCAATGGATCGGTTATCCTGTAATGAATTTAGTGCGTATCGTGTGTAGATTGTCGTCTATTGTCGTCGTCATCTTCGTCGTCGTCGTCGTCGTCGTCGTTGTTGTTGTTGTTGTTGTTATTGTTCTTCTTCTTCTTCTTCTTCTTCTTCTTCTTCTTCTTCTTCTTCTCCTCCTCCTCCTCCTCCTCCTCCTCCTCCTCCTCTCCTCCTCCACTTCTTCTTCTTGCTGTCGTCGTCGTCGCCGTCGTCGTTGGTGTTGTTTTCAGGAACAGATCTTTTCCCTGCGAGGGGCAGTTCCGACAATCTCCCATGCAGTCGGCTGGCTGGAGGAATGATAAAACCAAAGAAATAGTAAAACAAAGTCAACCTTGTTTTTGTTTGAAAAAGTGGTCTCAGTCGGATTTATAATAAATCAAATGAAATTATGCGTCAGTTACGTTTTTCTATTGTTTGGTTGTTGTTATTATTCCAGTGACGATTATTATTATTAATATTATTATTATTATTATTCGTTATTATTCTTGTTGCTGTTGTGTTTGTTGCTGTTGTTGTTTTATTATTATTATTATCAGTATTATTGTTCTCCTTGTTGTCATCATTATTATT
>JADBJO010001519.1:247500-270000 GCA_016801955.1 Conus betulinus
TCTTCCACTGTAAAATCTCAGATCCGATGAAAAATGTTAACCTCGAATGCACCAAGGAACTTCTTCACTCTTTAAAAGGTAGGAATGGGTACAATACGAATGGCCGGTGTGCAGCCGGCACAGAACTGTTGTTTCTTCTTTACGACCACCAGACGAAGATGGGAGGAACTCCTTTAGGTTTGGACGGATCTGAAAGAGTTTGTTATCCGTCTGTGTATTCCAATCCTCCTGCCAGAGGTCTTTTACATAATCGTTAATTTTGGGTTTCAGATCCGAGCAGGGGATAGGTGTGTTTGACAGTTTCTCTCTTGTGGCATTCTTGGCCAAACGATCCACCATTTCGTTCCCTCCGATGCCAACATGACCGGGAACCCAAGCCAGAAGAATGTTGTAACCCTCCGCTGTCAACTTGGTAAAAAGGTCAAAAAAGTGTAAAAGTTCGGGGTGCTGAAGGTTGCGGCCAGATATGCCTCCAAAGCCGACAGCGAATCCGAATCCGACAAAACCAGAAAGTCCCTCTTTGGAGACTGTGAGAGATTATTCTTAGTGCCAGAACCAGAGCTGTAAGTTCAGCAGAGTAGGCAGAAGCGTCTGAAGGAATATGTTCTAACAGTATTTGAGAAGGCACCAGGGCAGTAGGCTGCACAGGCCACTCCATCTTCAGACTTGGAACCGTCAGTGAAAATTTTCTGATAGGATGGGAGTTTTGAACTCAGCTCAGCATACAACGCCTTGTATGCCAGAGAGCTGGTGGACTCTTTGCGAAAAGCTGCAAGATCAAAACGAATGTCTGGTGTGAAAAAGGTCCACGGAGGCTCATCTGGAAACTTGGAAAAATCAGACACAACTCCTAGGTCTAGACCTGCATTCCGTGCGTGAGGCTGCATACGAAGGCCAAACGACGGAATACAGGTAGGGTTGTTTTCGAATTTGTTTTGGAACTGAGGGTCAAAGACACAGTCATAGGCAGGGTTTTCTGGTTCAGAGAACAGTCTGATATAGTAGTTCAAAGATAGTTTCAACCTGCGGTTGGACAGTGAGGGGTTCACCTGCCTCTGCGTACAGGCTGTACACAGGGGTGGTGCGGAATGCTCCAAGACATAGACGAAGCCCTTGATGGTGGATAGGGTCTAAGAGTTTGAGGTAAGACGGTCTTGCAGAGCCATACACAGCACAACCATAGTCCAGTTTGGAACGGACCAGGGCTCTGTAGAGGTGCAGCAAAGTTTTCTTATCAGCGCCCCAGTCAGTGTGTGCTACGACCCGCAGAATATTCAGAGCTTTCTGGCAAAGTTTTGAGGTTTTTAATATGGCTGAGAAAGTTCAGTTTTTGATCAAAAATAACCCCCAGAAATTTCGCTTCCTTAACAGCTGGAATGGTGGTCTTATCCAGAAGAATTTCAGGATCAGCAAAAAATTGACGAAAATTGTGAAAATGGATTGACTGGGTTTTTGTACGTGAAAAGGTAAACCCGTTGTCCTCGGCCCACTGTTGAATCCTGTTGACACAAAGTTGGAGTCGCCGCTGTACGCTGGCGTAAGAAGCTCCAACTGCGTACAGCGCGAAGTCGTCAACGAACAAAGAAGACTCAGAGCCCTGGCTTACCGATTTCACAATGTCATTGATCTTAATGCTGAAAAAAGGGCAGGAGAAAGGATGCTCCCCTGAGGTACACCCAACTCCTGCCCATGGATGTCCGAGAGTGTGGTGCCAACACGCACCTGGAACTGTCGATCAGCCAGAAAGTTTTCGATAAACATAGGCAGATAGCCACGAAAACCAAGTTTATGCAAATCCATAAGGATCCCTGATTTCCACGTGGTGTCATATGCTTTTTTTCTAGGTCGAAAAAGATAGCGACCACATGCTGCTTATTGACAAAGGCGTTGCGAATGGTGGTTTCTAGACGGATTAAATGGTCAACTGTCGAGTGGTACTTGCGGAACCCCACTGTTCACTGGCCAAAAGGCCGTCGGTTTCCAGCTTCCACATCAGACGGGAGTTGACCATCTTTTCCATCAGCTTACACAGGCAGCTGGTCAGAGCTATTGGGCGATAGTTTGATGGGTTGGTAGGGTCCTTTCCAGGTTTGGGGATTGGAATGATCAGGGCTTTCCGCCAGGAGGGCGGGAAGCACCCCTGTGGTCCAGATATGGTTATAGACTTTGAGAAGGGTCTGGAGACAGCTTTCTGGAAGGTGTTTTCAAAACCTGATAATGAATGTCATCCAGACCAGGGGCAGAGTCATTGCAGGTTTGCAAAGCTGATTTTAGTTCGCTAATCGAGAAAGGCAGATTGTAAGCTTCAGAGTTGTCTGATGTGAAATTGTATGAAGATTTCTCTCTAATTTGCTTGTTTCTTAAAAAGGCTGCAGATTTATTTAAAGAGAGAGGAGTTCTGCTGGATGGTGGAGGCCAACAGATTGGCAACACAGCTTGTTTGTCAGTGATCAAAGCATCGGCAAGTTTCAGGTGATGAATGGAGGGGTTGGTGTTCTTCCCTTTGATTTTTCTGATGATGTTCCAACTTTTTTCTTTGAAGTTTTAGATGTCAGTCCGGAGCAGAAGTTTCTCCAAGACCGACGTTTACTGATTTTTGAAGTATGTCTCGATTTAGCACGGAGTTTTTCTGATGGGCTCGGCGTTAGGACCAGAGGGTCGTTGGTATACCTGACGCTGAGCCCGTTTACGTACTTTTGAGATTTGTTGGCAGTCAAAATTAAACCAGGGTGTCTTTGGCATTTGGGGTTTGTTTGAGGAAGTTTGGAATGGAGGCCTTGGCGCATTTTATGAGGATATTGGAAACCGTTTCTGCGGGATCCGGACTTTTGTAGAACTTCCTCTGTGAGTTCCCCACGGACAGTTCCTGCAAAAAGATCCCAGTTCGCCTTGTTGAAATTTAGATGTTCTGGAACAGTGCGACTTTCAGTTATTTGGATTTTTAGAACAATGGAAAATGGTCACTCCCATGCAGATCGTCAAGTGCCGACCACTCATAGTCCAGGACCAGCGAGGGGTCGCACACTGACAGATCCAAACATGAGAGAGCACCAGTAGCAGAGTGGAGGAAGGTTGGAGATCCATCATTAAGACAACACAGGTCAAGCTCTGAGAAGACGTTTTTCCAGAAGGAGACCTCTAGACGAAGTATCAACGCTACCCCAAAGAGGATTGTGCCCATTGAAATCGCCCAACAGCAAAAAAGGTCGTGGAAGCTCCTCAATCAGGCTGACCAGTTCTTGTCGACTGATGGATACAGAAGGAGGCAGATATAGACAACAAATAGTGACCGTTTTATGCAGAGAGACTCTGGCAGCTAAAGCTTGGAGGGGAGAACTGAGGTAGACAGGGCTAAACAGAAGAGATTTGTGGATAAGCAACGACACACACCACCGTCACCAACTGCAGAAGGCTGTGCTGGTTTAGAAAGAACATTAAAACCCGATAAAGAGAAAGATTTGTCAGAGCGTATCAGAGTCTCTTGAAGAGCTAAGACAGCAGGTTTTAAATTGACAGAGGAGCTGCAGCAGCTCTTCAAAATTAGAATTCAAACCTCGAATGTTCCAGTGAGATATTGAATCCATGAGGATGGAGAGATGGCAACAGACTTCTCAGTCCATTACTGTCTCATCATCATCCGACTGCAAAGAGAGAATATGGATTGCGTGTTTCCAAACTTGAATGTCTTTTCTCTGGACTTTTTTTTTGTTTTCTTGGAAGCTCCGGAGGCAGATGATGGGCAATCCACCTCAATGACCTCTACACCAGAGGGCTTCCCTGGGATCGTGCCTTGATGAGGCACCGCTTGGGGGCCGCGAGTGCCCTTGGGAGGAACAGGGGTTTTTTTTGGGGGGAAGGGGAGCTGTCGAAGCAGAGAGTCTCCCAACCTGTGTCTGCTGGGCAGAATGGGAGGCAGCAGGTTTTACGCCACCACCATGGGAGTTTATCACAGGGGTAGCGGATTTCTTGCCTCCGCTGGGGGCAGATGGTTTCGATTGCAGAGTCTTGGAAAAACTAAAGGTGTCTGTCTGACAGGAGACAGATACTGTAGAAAACTTGTTTCACAACCTGAGAGTAGGACTGTTTCGGATGCTGCGGACTGCCCAGAACCAACCTTTTTGCCTCGTGGAATGGAATCTTTCTTTCCGTCTTCACCCTTTGGATACTACTTTCCTGGCGCCAAACCGGACACTCTCGAGAGAGGATGGGTGGCCGCCTCCGCAGTTTGCACAACGCGCCGGATGGATGAACGCACGGCATCTCGTGGCTCGGTTGGCAGCAGACGCCACAAATCTCCTCCCCAGAGCATCGATCCCGCACATGGCCAAACTTCTGGCACCGGAAACAACGCATCGGGGGATGGAACATACAGGCTAACCTTGACGTTCAAATAGCCCACCTTGATAGACTGTGGCAGCGAAGGGGTGCAGAAGGTCAGAAAGAGGGTATTTGTTGGCACTCTTTCAGAACCCTTGCGAATTGTGACTCTTCGCACATCCATGACTCCCTGGGATTTCAGTTCGAACCTTATCTCATCCTCCGATACTCCTTTCAAGTCTGGGCAGCGAATGACTCCCTTTGAAGAATTTAGGTTCTTGTGTGAGGCGACACTTTGATTTTTCGGTCAACAAGAGTTGTAGATTTCAGGAGCCGATCTGACTGACATTTTTTGTACCACATTCCACCAGAAATGACCCATTTCTCAGACGTTTGATTGATTTTAGGTTTCCTGACAGACAACTAAAACCTTTCTGGATTGCAAAGGGGCTGAGTGCAGACAAAGGTTTGTCTACATCAGCGCCCTCCACCACCAACCACGAAGGCCAAGATCCAGATTTCTGTTCGGATTTCTGAGTCCGAGTCAGAATCATGATCACCATCAGATCTCACTTTGTCTCTCTTTCTCCTTTTGGAAGGGAGTTTAGATATTGAAGCCATGGTATATGATTTAGGAATTCGTCCCTCCCCTACCCACCCACCATCGAGTCCAACTTAGGGGCCAGGGCCAAGAAACTCTTGTCTTGGACCCCTTCCAGGTTTCAGGAGGGGATATACAACAAAGCAGCGCCAACTTACCCTATCCCCCCCGATTATGCCCAGCTCCCGGGAACAGAGAACTGAGCACTGCAGGGGTTACCTTGGCCAGCTGGGGGGCTGCCTTTTTTGACCTAACCCCATGCAGGGGAAGCCGGTTGACACACACAGGCCCATGTGTGCCTCCTGTCTAGGAGAGGTCCGAGCCAAAGTAATGTGTTGAGGGCGCTGGCCCTCTCAATCACCAGGATCTCATCCCCCTCCGTCACAGGTCGCACCGCACGGCAAACGCGGCGGATCTTAAGAAGACCACAGAGAGAAAAGGAGTGTGGGAAAGAAGACTTGATGGGGAGACGAAGATAGAAAAGAGCCAAATAAGAAAGGCAGAAAACAAGAAAAGGAGAAAGGCGGGTACTACTATTAGTCAGGATCCTCACCCTTAGCCTGTCTGACATGGGAAGCCCTACCAGGGGCATCAACTCCTTACCACGTTGCGCTTAGGCCAGACAGCATCTTCGACTTTTCAGGCCTAGAAGCATTTGAAAAAAAAACTAGCCTATCTTCAAGTATTGATGCCCCCGCCAGCAAAGCCTAAGGGATCACAGGACCACGCAAGCCCTCCGACCAAAAAAAAGGAAATTTGACAATTCAGATATATAAAGGACTTAGTGTAACTTTGGTTCAAAATCATTGTAGGTCATCCATTGGGGCATACATACATGCATGCATGCGCATGTGCCCACGCACACATCAACAGCAAGAGCAAGAATGACAATAGCCACACACACACACACACACACACACACACACACACACACTCACACACACACACACACACACACACACACACACTCACTCACACATACACATGCACACACACACACACACACACACACACACACATACACACACATACACATGCACACATACACTCACACACACACACACACACACACACACACACACACACACACACATGATTGCATGGAAAGACATAAGATTACAGAGCACAAAACAATGCATCAACTTACCACTAGATAAATCACATCACGCACACACGCAAACACACAAACACACACGCACACACGCACACACACACACACACACACACACACACACACACACATCATTGCATAGCAACACAGAAGATTACAAAGCACATAACAATGTATCAACTTACCACTAGATAAATCACATCACACACACACACACACACACACACACACACACACACACACACACTTACACGCACACTCTTTCTCTCTCTCTCACACACACACACACACACACACACACACACACAGAGAAAGTAATTCCTGGCAGCTGCTAGCACCATGCCACAAAATATCAGAGCTGATACAGATGGCTCTTTCTGATAAAAACAGACCTTTTCTAAATGGGCAGGTACCGGTCGTTTTCATAATAGTGCTACTAAAAAGAATAGTGCATGTCTTTGTTACAGATCCTGAAAATGCCTTAATGAGGTGAACATATGGTTGATGAAATGATATGAAAGATCAAGGGTTCAAAACCCCCACAGAGAAACACATTTTGGGGATTGTTTGCCCCCCTCCCCCTCCCTACATGCCCCTCCCCCGACCCCCTCCGAGAACCCTGCTAAAATTTTCCTCAGTCAGAGAACCTGCTAAAATTTTCCTCACACTGCAGGTGGCTGTATCTCTTAGGCCTGGTTGATGCCAAGCTATAATTAAAGGGTACTGCTTTGTCACGCAGCGTCAGACCTGAATGGAACTCCATAGCATCAGCTTCCTCATCCTCATTGGCCTCTGTGGCTTCCATGCTCTGCTTCTGTAATGACCTCACTCTCATTTTCCACTCCATATCCATGTCGGTGACAAGTCACTGGAATCGGTAGGCTCATGGGGAATGTTGTTAGACAGACATGGCGGTACCACCAGAAGGATGGCAGAACCAAACAGGCTGAACAAGTTAGCAGTCATCATCAGCATGGGGATGATGAAACCGAAGCAAAGCAACATCAGCAGAAATTTTGTAAAAAAAAAAATAAAAAAAAAAAAAAAAAAAAAAAAAAAAAAAAGGAAGAGGGAAGGGTAAGGGAAGGTTGGGAGGGAAGATGGTGGCTACCTGGACTAATCCATAAGATGGTGTTTCATATGATGCATACTGGACTGTTCAGGGATAACATACTCTTATGGGCCTTTCTAAATAGTTGTGTGTGTGTGTGGTGTGGGGGGGGGGGGGGGGGGGTGCATGGGGGGTGCGGGGGGGGGTGCATCATTTAGATCATGTCCTGCCTAAGGTAGATCAGACCAGGTCTTACCAAAGTGACTTAGCATTGATGACATGTGCCTGTTGGTGCGCCCTCATTAAACCCAATAATGATTGCTCCCTATGGACTGACAGTGGCCAGACTGCTGCAGCAAAACTGTTTATGATGTAGTGAGAATAAGCGGTACGGGCATTGTAGATGACACTGCAAAAACATCAAAAAAAAACAAACAAACGCTTCCCACTAACATACTGTTCAATGACAACAAGTGTCAAAAGTATGTAAACACTTGTAGAATTTACTGCATTTTATTCACCAATCACTAGTATACAGCTGGATCATTTCACAAGCCTAATGCTTACGTCATTCTTCTTTGTGATGTCATAATAAAAGCACAACCTTATCAACATATAAACTGCAAGAAAGTGTGGAAAAATTTCTTAACCTATAGATACAACTGGTGTCATAAGGTGTTGTGTATGAAATCATTGTTTAGAACACTTTAAACACACATAACAAACCTTAAACACACAGTATGAGCATGTGTGTGTGTGTGTGTGTGTGTGTGTGTGTGTATGTGTGTGTGTGTGTGTGTGTGTGTGTGTGTGTGTGTAAGTGTGTATGTGTGTGTGCATATGTGTGTGTATGTGTGTAGTCGCTTGCTTGCATGTGTGCGTGCGAGTGTTCGTGCATTGTGCGTGTGTGTGTGTGTGTGTGCACACGCGCTTGCGTGCGTGTGTGTGTGCCTGCCTGCCTGCCTGCGCACATGCATGCGAGTGCATGTGTGTGTGCGTCCATGCATGCAAGCATCTGCGAGAGTGTGTGACTGCATTCGACTATCAAACAGTGACCACATGAATTTACAAATGCCGTCTTTAGGAACCACTTTAACATCATTAAACTGACATGCGGTTGATTAACCTGATTAGCCTGCATGGATCACTCAGTTTATTGTTCCGTGGATGCAAGGGTTGCCGGTTCAAGCCTCACTCGGTTTACTTTAGTTTTTACTATTACAGCCACGCCAATCACAGAGGGCTTTTTCAGCACTGTAAAACTCGCATGAGGAAAAATGGTCAAATTATGAAAAATGATTACTGGTACAACAAGGATGAAAAAGACTTCCTCTCTGCAGTCAATGTCTATAAAGACTGCAGCCCCCTTTCACGTCCTTCGAATGAGACTTTAAACTGAGGTTTCACATGTAAACACATGGACTGGTGAGGAAGCAGTAAAAGACAAAGAAAGAATATTGCAGGCATGCAAAATTCTATTCTATCCTTTGAAGAACAGACCAATGTGCATCTGTAGGTGCATGTGCATGCGCGCACGCATGCATGTACACACGCACACCCACAAAAAAACAACCATTCTGATGACTTGTTTTTAACATCATTCCTAACAATGGAATTTGAATACCCCAATGGAGGGATTTCAATGGTGGTCTACACAAAAAATATCATCAATGGAAATGCCTGGAATTCTAATTTAGGAATGCAACAAAGAAGGATGAAGAGGGGCAGAAGAAGATGAATCAAAAAGAAGAAAGAATAGAAAAGAAGAAGAAGAAGAAGAAGAAGAAGAAGAAGAAGAAGAAGAGAAAGAAAAGAGAAGAAGAAGAAGAAGAAAAAGAAGACAAGAAAAAGAAGAAGAAGACGAAGGAGAAGATGCTGGTAAGCATATTTACTGTCTCAAACAGTTCTGTCATTCTCTCTCTTGCCTATGGCTGTATGTCAACAAAATTAGTCTTCCACAAACATAAAAAGAAAATTTCTGAGATGGATGATACATATGAAAACATACTTATTCTCAGAATGTTTGCGTAGGATACACAACACAATAAATTTACAATCACAGGTTATGCTTTTAAGTCCGTTTCATGGGTGAGTGAGAGTATGGATGTGTGCTTACAAGCAGTCTGATTGTTTGCGTACCTGTCTGTCTATGTGAATGTGTGTCTGTTCAGGTTTGTTTGTATATAACTATGAATATTACATAAACAGATTTAAATTGCAAAACTCATTACGATCCTCGGTTGTTTTCAAACTCAGGGGGTACACTCACAGGCAACACTTTTTCTTTCACAATCATTTACACCAAGAAATAATCTTCAGTGTACATAATCATCAAACTGCCTACGCACACATGCACACACACACACACACACACAAAACACAGACACACACACACACACACACACACACACACACACACACACACACACACAGAGTACCCTCCATCCCCTGCATCATCCCAACACCCACACAGTCAACTGTCTTCACATCAGCTCCTTTGTGCGCGAGTGGCATCACGGACCCTGCTGTCGGCCCTATCCACAGACTCGATCATGTCGTCCAGAGCCTCATTCTGTGCGTCAGTTCATCCCCCACAGCCCTAGCCATCGACTTCAGACCTCCCAGTTTTGAGCACAACGCCGACACCTCTTCAGTGCTCACTTGCTCCTGAGCCTGATTCCCTGCCTGAATCTGGACAGAAGAGTTCTCGGACTTGGCAGACGCCATGATTCTTCCGGTGGCTGGTTTGCTACTTCCCCAGGAAGGAGATCGAGCGTTTCCCGAAGCCTGGTTCTTGCCTCGTGGGGAGTCTGTAGACAGAGGAATGATGTATGAAAAAAAACGCATCCATTTAGGTTTAAAAAAAAAAATTTGACATAGACTTGCCTTACAACAATCATACAGAATTAATGCACCAGAAAATGTGTCATTCTACTATCTAATTTGGATAGGGAGGGAGGGAGGGAGGAAGGCAGGCAGGCAGTCAGGTAGATAGGTAGGTAGACTGACAGATTTTTTTTTCAGACTCAATATATGTGATGCATTAATACAATCAACAGGCACACTATCAAAATGCTGGTCAAGCTCTGGTCATAGCAAAGGTAACCTGAGTATATGACGGCATGGAAATTTGACAAAGAAGTCTGGAAATTGCTGAACCGACTGGGAATGACTTCCATGGTCACAGTGACTTTACTGGACCACTCAAAATGTGTAGACAGGCTCTATTTGCAATGAGAAATAAGCAATATGTGGCTAATGTACAAAATCCCATTTTCAGAGAGTATCCTCTTTCTTTTAAGACATGTGTCCTTGTTACACAACTGTATTTTACCTTTAGTTGTACAGATCCTATTTTCAATTTTACAGGCTTGTTTCTCTATTTTAAATGTGCTATATAACTGACAAATTGATATAACTGATATTTTTTTCTCAAAATAACAGGCCATCTGTTTGCAACTGAAAAAAAAAATGAAATTCACACAACCCTAAAATTAAAACATAGCAAACATATTTCATTTCTATTGCATAATGAGCAAAAGCTAATTTGATTATGAGCAAAACTGCTTTGAATTTGCCTCTCTAAATCATACAGGTGTTAACTAAATATGAAACTTTGTAAGTGAGCATGATCTGTTTGAAGATTTCTTTTGCACTGGACAACGCTTTCAGTTTGGGGAAATTTGAGTTTAGCAGCCTCCATCCCGCACCCAACCCTCACGTTCTGAGACATTTTGTTTAATATCACCTCAATTCTCAACACAAGTTTGTGTTCAGTGTCCCCTCTAAACCCCATCCCACAATTTTTCTGCCCACCCCTGCCCCCTTTTCACGCCTACAATCCTCCCCTCCACCCCCTTCCTCTCTCTAAGTTGTATCTTCTCTTGTCCCTCACACAGCAAATGCATTACAGACACTCACACACACCACACTACACATACATTCTAGACACTCCTACTGCCTGACTGAATACATATGGGACAATGACACAGGTCTCGTGTGCAGCCATCAACACAGCTCCAACTCCATGGAGTCCAAACTCTGGAGCCATGGGGTGAAGGGGACACAATTTCGCTCTGACCTGAAAACATTTCAGCTCTTGACTGCTTTGAAGAATCGAAGCCTTCAAAAGGAAATGTATCTTCCACTACATGCTTTGGCTGACGCCAGCAGAAGAACTTTTTTGACTTTATACTACAGTGTTTTGTATCACCTGTTTAAAAAAAAAAAAAAACTTTCGCAAACTTTTTTTTTCTCAGATTCTTGAAATTCTGGATTGGCTGTCCACGACTCTTCCTTCGAGAATGATCATTTTTAAAAAAAAAGAATTAGAGGAATTTCTGAAAACTGTGGGAGGGTTGGCATTTATACATATACTTACTGAACAGAAGCTGAGTAGGTGTTCCTGGGCAAAATTCTGTAGAAATTGTTGTAAACAGAAGCATACACAAAAGAAAAGGAAAAAAAAAAAAAAAAAATACTGGTAGCACTGTGCTGAAGTGGCATGAACTGTTCTGTGGCAGCGAACACAAATTTCACGTTGAGGAATCTGCCGCGACAAAAGATGTAACAACAGATGTACAAATGTTTGTGCATGTACACACACACACACACACACACCTACACACACACTCTGAGTCACATGATTAAAATAATTGAAAAAATTTTTAAAAATCATAACATCAACATAAACTACCTCTGTCAGACACTGGCATTTGTTCGGAAGGAGGCGGGGTCTGATAGTCCATCAGGTGTGACAGTTTCCATGCCAACAGTCGCAGAACTGGCAGCAGAGCAGAACTGACCACAGAGACGCTGACATCGGCCCGGCCCGCCACATGTCTGGTCAGCACCACTTCCCACGGGCTGACCACGAAGACGCGTGTGACAGGTCCATCCAGCGAAAGGAGTGAAGGGGGCGCTGGCGAGTGTTCAAAAGGACCAGGCCACTCTCCGTCACGCGAAGGAAGCTCAGCAGTTGAGGGCGCCACTGGTCTTTGCACAGCTCTGAGCTCAGCACTTCCAGGTCATGGTCGGAAGGCACATCATCTGACGGTTTCAGAGAAAACACACACACACAAAAAAGGTAAAACCTTCTGCATGAAGTAACATTCTAACAATGGGTTCTGAATGAAATGAGTTATGCAGTATTTCAGAAACAGTCAACAACAAAAGCATGCATACAATGTCAATGCGGAATTAGAAATTACACAAGAACAATGTTCACACACACACACACACACACACACACACACACACACACACAGAGAGAGAGAGAGAGAGAGAGAGAGAGAGAGAATCATGGAATGACTGATCTATGTAGTTGATCACTGATCAATATCAGCACTCCCTCTCACATAGAAAATACTGCTGCCTTGAAAAGACGCAAAGTTTAAAATCTTGCCTGTACAACAGCTTGTTCAAACCTGTAGTCTACATGTTTCTGGTTACTCTGGAGTTTTGGTTGCACATGTCAGATCTTGGGATATATGTGTGTATGGAATTTTATGTTCAAACTTTGTTTCCCTTGGTTTTTATTAAATAAATGATTGTGCACCAAAGTGTGGACACATACAAACCTTGGTGAATTACTGTAACAGAAACAAAACAATCAGTAATATAATAGTAATAAAATAAAAAGCCCACATGTGCAAATGTGCATGCGCACACATGCACATACAGTAACACACAAGCAATACTCACGCACACACACACACACACACACACACACACACACACACACACACACAATCACCTTTGTCTAAATCAATCAGATCGTTCACTTTTGTACCTAGGAAGACACAAGAAGAGCAAACATATTCACTGACTAAGGTCAAAGGGGCCCTTAATCCGCCCTTTTAATCCAGTTGTGCATAAATTTGAAACAAAACCAACCAACCCTGTACTTGACCCACATCCATCTTCTCATCACTTTTCGTTCAAATGGTTTTACAGTTGTTGAGTAATCCTGATGACAAACTAAGACAGCAACAGACACAGCTGAACAAGGCCCCCTAGGCAGATGGGAGGTGACAAAACTTTAAAAGCATTGAAAAAAAAACAAACAAACAAAAGGAACTACATTACTACCTGGCCAATTAAAAAAACAAATAGAATTTACAACAACAAAAAATGTTACAAATTACAAATTAGGATTACACACACACACACACACACACACACACACACACACACACACACACACACACACAATCTATTGCTATCATCCCCCACAGGAAAATTGTACAACACTACCTTTGCTGATCTGCACCATTTCCACTTCTTTGTACTGCTGTGGCAAGCTCCACTGGCCCAAGTATGTGTTCAACCCAGACAGCAGGCGCGATCCCCAACATCCAAATCTTCATGCATCTCCATCAATCGCACACTGGCTCGGTCTAGTTGCCTCCCTTGGGCATGCAGGTCAGCCGCAGCAGCTGCCAGGGTGCGTTCCGAGTCTTCAGCGCTCTGCAGCAACTGCTGGCCAATGCGGGTCTGAGTCGCTGGACTGGAGACCGGTTTCTTCACGTGACTAGCGTTGAGTAGATCATGACGTGAAAAGTAGTCCAGAGCGTTGAACACGCTGTGCCGGTCGGGCAACGATGAGAACCAGTGCACTGTTCCATTGTGAGTTTTCACAGTGACGGCCGGAAAAAACCAGCATCGATGTAGCTTTCTGGACTTGTTTGATATCGGAGTACTTCAAAAGAAGATCCGATTCTTCTTCCGAGACAGTTTGGTCCTTCGACTGATTCTGATGACCACCTTGGTTACCCTTGGAATCGTGTGATTTCATTTGTAATGCTTTCCATATGAAACCTGGCCATATCAGGGGAGCATGTAAGCATGCCATAGACCCATCGGCGGTGGTCATTCTGGTAGTAGCTCACTTTCCAGCTCCGGATTTTGACGCTCATGTTGACAATTACCTTTCATGTTGGACAGAAAAAAAGGTTGGCATTTAGTAGTAAATGACTGATAAATTGAGGTACAAGCTATGGACATTACAATGTGTATACTTACAGCATTAGTATCAGTCAAAACTCTACAGGAAACTGAATGAAACAACAAGTCAGAGAGAGAGAGAGAGGGTCGTGTGTGTGTGTGTGTGTGTGTGTGTGTGGTGTGTGTGTGTGTGTGTGTGTGTGTGTGTGTGTGTCTGTGTGTGTGTGTGAGTACAACACTATATTAATCTGACAGTAAATGGTTTCAGTCAGTCAGTCAGTGTGTGTGTGCGCGCGTGTATGCATGATTATGGTTTTGTAAGCCTTTATGAAAGAACACAGCATGCATGAACATAGAAAGTACAAGCCTATGTATATGGTGTGTGTATGTGCATGCATGTATGTATATGTGTGTGTGTGTGTGTGTGTGTGTGTGTGTGTGTGTGTGTGTGTGTGTGTGTGTGTGTGTGTGTGTATGGGTGTGTGTGCATACATGTGTTTAAGAAACTCAGAGACAGACTGACGGACAAAGACAGACAGCAACAGAGAAAGAGAAAGGGTACAGGGGGTTGTAAATGTACTCTCCAATATTACAATTAAATGCTCTGAAACATTTTTCAGTAAAAGTATGCCAATAAATAAAAGATTAATTCAGTTCACTCACTGTTGATCTTCTCCTAGAGGTGAGAACTTAAAGAAGTGTCCACTATATTCTTCAAACATTTAGGTTTAGCTATTCTGGCAATTAGGACACATACACTGAAACACATGTGTGCACTCATGCATACACACACACACACACACACACACACACACACACACACACACACACACGCTTGCAAATAGTTTTTTCTTTTTTTAATAAAGGGTAATATAGTGATATATCTAGTCAGATATGAAAAACTCAACTGCCTCAAGATCCAAAAATTCAGCAAAAATGGCAAATGCAGGCATAATGTAACTCTTATTCACATCATATTATGTCACTGTCCTCTGACACATCAATATGGATTTTTGTATTGTCTAACAAGCCCATTATGTTTGAAATAATTTGAAATTAAATCTGAAGCAATGTTGAATGTTTCACACACACACACACACACACACACACACACACACACACACACACACACACACACACATTTTTCTACCAGCAGTTGTGAAAGCAGAGCAGATGCCCTCAACAATTTCAAGTTGAGGGTGCCATGTACATAAAGAAAAGCTAGACTGTAACATTTTAGTTACAGTAGAGAGGTATCACATGTCCGTTCCAAACTTCTGATCCTAGAACTTTTTTTTTTTAAAAGATATCTTGCAGGGCCTAGTTCTGAGTTTGGGGGTGCAGGAATCAACTGGTCCTTTACGCGGAAAATGAAAATCATAGCCTGCTGATAACACCAACAGGAAATATGCACATATTTCAATTCTTCCCATCTTCACTTCTTTTCTTTCCTGTTGATGGCTTTCTACATACACTACCCATAAAATGGCAGAATAATCACCGTGTTGATTGTGGCTTTATAAGAATGAAAATGAATATATGCATGCAGAGGCATGTCTGCATGCATGCAAGCATACTCACACATGCGTCTATGGAAATGTCTTTCCCCTCCCAAGACCATACATATGCACACACCACAAACTCGTCTGTCTTTTTCTACACTGAGCATGGCAATCATTAACTACTTGATTTTTTGTTTTTTTCCGGTGAAACCTATGTCCTATCATTTTTCATTTATTGAAAAGTGAACATTTGGTGGTATCTATATTCACACAACGGTCGACAGTCACTCATCACACACACAGTGCTCTACTCAGTTGACATTCTCAGCCATCCTCTCCCTCCCCTCCCCTTCTCTCCCTCTCTCTCACACACACACACACACACACACACACACACACATAGGGAGCATGCACTGAAGGCAGCACTCTAAGCTCATGTCTATGAAACAGATCATGACTAATCCAAAGGCCAAAGCTTAAAACTAAAATGCACACTTTGTGTGATACAAGATCCGGAAGACTTGTAGACTTTCAGTGCTGGACTTATCCCGAGTCAAAATATCCTCATGGTTGATTTACACCTGGAATCTTCTTCCGTTGAGCGACCACATCAACATTCTGATTCTTTTCTCGCTATAAAAGTGTTGGAATTCCTGTTCCCGTCTTTGAAAGAACCATGAAAAACACCTTTACAGAATTAAATCTTCTTTTGTTAAGCATCCACCTTCAACAAAGTGAAGATTCTGAAATATTAATTTATTAAAGAATCAGGCATAGGACCTTGATATATTTACCTCAGTGATGTACTTTCTGTTGGCCTCATTAATTTTCAGCGGAAATGAAAGTACAAGGTAAGGTAGGCTACTCTCATAAAGATTGGCCAACAATGACGTCCCATCACCCCCTCCCCTCCCCCCATCCCCCATCCCCATTCGCGTCGTACCCCCCCCCCCCCCCCCCCCCCCCCCCCCCCCCACCACCGGCAGCCCTCCCTCTCTCCTCCTCTTTGTTATTCAATCTATTAACTCTGCATAACACACACACACACACACACACACACACACACACACGCTGTTTCGGTGAAAAGACTTAAACAACTTTTCGCCGCTGGTGACCTCCCTTCCGTTTGCTTTTGTAAACAGCCTTCGGCAGCACACAGGTTGCAGTTTTCGCGAAAAAAAAAGTTGTAAACGGGCGCTCTCTGAGTAAGGGTCTGCAGTTTATGTGCTGTTATCAAATGTCCTGTATGTAATCGCATGGTAGCTCTCGCTTATCCTGTCATTTTATTTGATTACTATTATTCACAAGATTAGTTTTAGTTACAGAAGGGATCAGCTGAGATTAGGGAGGTCGTGGGGCATTCCCAACGTTAGATATGAAGGACAGACTGGTCTCGGGGAAAGATAGAGAACACCTAGTCATGAAAAGGGCCTATTTACATGCAGACCGTTTCGCCAAAAAATCAGATTCAACATTTTGACGGAAAGGAGCATGTGTCAAAGTGATAAGTACTGCTACAATATGAATGTCCTCACCGACGACATGAACTGCCAATTTTCAGGTGCATGGGTGTGTCCGTATGGGTATCTGCATATAGTTGCATACCGTCCGTCTGCCAAAAAGCTGTGTGGCCATACAGTACATTCATTTACATGAAAATTTAAGAAAAGATTTGGGTATGATAAATTGGTGTGAATGAACCCTCTTGGATGTGGATGAGAGTTGGAAAATGATTAAGAACACTATTCATAAGTGTATTGATATAACATATTCCAGAAAAAGAGTGTTCAACACATATATAAAAAAAACCAATATGGTTGGATAAAAAAGCATGGAGGAAAGTTACAAAAAAAAAAAAAATGCATATAAAAGATTTATGTGCACTAAACAAGGTAGTGAGTATATGAAGTATATAAGGAAGAGAAAATAAATGTGAAAAAAGAAAAAGAAAAGAAAGAATCGAATTCGAAAAAAAAGTTGCGTCAAATTGTAAAGCTCATCCTAAAAAGTTTTGGAAGTATGTACAATCCCAGACCAAGACAAATATTGGCATTAGTCCTTTGAATACAAAAGATGGTGGTTTAGCAGTGTCAGATGAAGATAAGGCAAATACTCTAAATGATTTCTTTTCTAGTGTGTTCACAAAAGAAGATACCAGTAATGTTCCTATCTTGGAAGTTGGTTCAAGGTCCAGTGGAGTTACCGTAACTGATATGTGTATTACACCCAGTGCAGTCAGAGAGAGGGCTTAAAAATATAAACCCTAACAAATCTTGTGGACCCGATATGATCCCTGCAAGAGTTCTTAAGGAGTCATATAATGAGTTAGCATTACCTTTTAGTATTTTATTCAACAAGTCAATTGAATCAGGTGTGGTACCTATGGATTGGAAGTCTGCAAATGTAATAGCTTTATTTAAAAAAGGTACTAGGACAGATTCTGGAAATTATAGGCCTGTTAGTCTTACATCAATTGTATGTAAGATTATGGAATCTATTATACGGGATGTGATCGTAGATCATATGACCTTGAACAGTTTATACACAGAATGCCAGCATGGTTTCCGTAAACATCGATCTTGTGTAACACAACTTTACTTGTCATGGAGGATGTAACAAAACTTTTAGATAATGGCAATGATGTAGATATACTTTATTTAGACTTTTAAAAAGGCTTTCGATTCTGTACCCCATGAGAGGCTTTTAGTGAAATTATCAGCATATGGAATTACAGGTAGAGTGCATACATGGATACGGGATTTCTTAAGTAAGAGACGGCAAAGAGTCAGAGTAGGAAGTTCATATTCAGATTTTACGGAAGTTCTAAGTGGTATACCACAGGGAGTATTTTTGGGTCCTATATTATTTTACAATATTATAAAAGATTTGCCGAATTCGGTGGAAAGTATTTGCAAAATATTTGCAGACGATACAAAAATTTACAATACAACTTATAATCATGATACGTTACAAAATGATATTGATAATTTATCTGAATGGTCTACCACATGGAACTTGCATTTAATGCAGAAAAGTGCAATGTGTTACACATGTTGGACGTAAGAACCCAAGATACCAATACACAATGCTAAACAGTAATACTGGTGAGCGTGCAGATATTTCAACATGTGATTATGAAAAAGATCTTGGTGTCACTTTCGATTCTGGCCTGGTATTCGATAAGCATATTCAGAACACTATAAATAAAGCTAACAAAATGATTGGTATAATTAAACGTACTTTTATTCACATAGATAAAGATATTTTTACAAAAACTATACAAGGCATTCGTTAGACCACATTTGGAATATGGCAACACAATTTGGTATCCTCGATTAAAGAGGCAGTCTGCTGCTCTAGAAAGAGTACAAAGAAGAGCAACAAAGCTTGTAAAGAATATACAAGATCTTCTCTATGAAGGTAGGTTAAAAGCTCTCTTGGACTGCCTACCCTAAAAACAAGACAAGTGAGGGGCGATTTGATTCAAGTCTATAAAATATTTAATTGTGTTGACAATATTCCTATTTTCAAATTTTTTACTGCATCAAGAGTTGAGAATACCAGAAATAGTGTGGATAAAATTTATCATGAATATTGTCGCACTAACCTAAGGAAATTTTCTTTCAGTAACAGAGTAACAAATCTTTGGAATAAATTAACCTCTAACATTAAACGTGCACAAAATACTAACCTTTTCAAAAGCTCTACGATGATAGTGTATTATTGAAGACTATTTATTTTGACTATGATAAATAAAGACTTGAGCAAGTAAAAGACCAGAATGTATAAAGATGAGATAACTATGGAAGGGACATGTAAAGCCAGTTCTGGCTAAAACTGCATAAGTAATTGTCCCTATGAACCTGAAGCTGGCTTGAACCTGAACCATTTCAGACTGAAGTTTCAAAATTTCAAAATGGAGCGACTGATGGCGGAGAACGAAGCAAAATTTAGAAAGAGTGGGGGTTAGTTGCCGCCGAGGACATTGACGAACAAGTACAGGACAAGACACGATGCATTTCGATCGCTTGGGTCTTCTTCAAGTGAAAAAAAAAAAAAAAAAAAAAGAGAAGTCGGCCATTCTTCACAGCATACCACATGGACATCAGATAAGTCTCTCTTCGTTCTTTATTTGTACTGTCCTAAATGTTAATGTGATCCTTTTTTTTTTTTTTTTTTTTTTCACTTGAAGAAGACCCAAGCGGTCGAAATGCATCGTGTCTTGTCCTGTACTTTGTTCGTCATGTCCTTGGCGGTAACTAACCCCCACTCTTTCTAATTTTTTTTTTTTTTTTTTTTTTTTTTTCCATTTACTGGTCAATAAGTCGTGAGTTCATGCAAATAATACAGTTATAGTAACAGACAAAGAAGACAATGTTTGCACTCAAGGTGAAACGATTTCTTGCCCATATCTCCAAGCTAATTCAGGTTTTAGTGCTGCCATAAGTATAAGTATTCTCTTGAAATGTTTGTTCACATTAGAGGGACAAACAAATCAAACTAAAGCATTGGTGGAACAATCAAATGGAACTTTAGTCATATATGAATACATATATATATATATATATATATATATATATATATATATATATATATATATATATATATGAGAATCAGCAACATTCTCTTGAATTACATACAGAAACAGCAGTTTGTCCCTCCCTAAGCTGTTATGGCACATGTCCATCCGCTTAGCACAGATGCAAACACAAGGCACACAGAACTCAAAAAAGGATGCTTGCGTCTTGCATTGCACTGACAAATGCATACAGCAAAAGCAACTGAAGAAATAAGCATAAATGAACATTTATTTGAAAAATTGTTACATACCAGTTTAAGAATTGAAAAGGAAATAAACTTACTGCTTAGAAATCAAAGATGAAGCTGGGAGACTTTGATAATAAACAGGAAAAGTGACATTTGATCCTATAGTGAAACAATTACATGTATTTTTGTGAACTAATGCTGCTCAAGGTACTCATTCATCCTAACACTTATTCAGAGCAGAAGCACACAAAATAAACAAAGAAATGCATAGTTCCAGGCTTGCGGAGATCAAACCTCAGTTTGCTCTACAAACTGTTCCTGCCAACATTATACATGTATGTAAATCTGCACTTTGTGTTTGAAAAAAAAAAATGTGTGTATGACTTACTTACTTACTAGTGAGCCCCTGACTTGCATTTTCCACTTGAAAATGCCTGGCGTCTGGGTGGTTCTTTGTGTTCTTTTTTCCCCAGGTCAGGGCCTGGCGAGTGATTGTGAAAATAAGGGTGGGTTGTGTTGTTGTTTTTTTCCAGTGAAAAAAAAAAGACATAGCAAGCTGTTAAGGCCTTGCCACTGTAGTGCCAGGGTGAAGGAGCTCAGAATGTAATCCACTGATCCAGCATTCTAAAGAACGCTGAAAAGACAGCAACTTGTCTAGCAAACAGCTTTACTGTTGGAAGTGTGTTTGCTGGAACTGAGCCAGTGACTGAAGATGAATCCCTTCATAAAGCCTCTCCCTCCTTACTGCCTGTGGAAGTGTCTGCCTAGTTCTGTCAGCAGCCAGGCTTCCATGCCGGTGGTTAGGCATCTGCAGAGTCTGTGTCGTGAGACAAGCCCAATTCATGGGTCTATGACTATGGACAGACCTGACGGTTTTGTCGTCAGCCGTCGCCAGAGTCTTCACACAGCCCACAGAGTGTGCATAGAACACAAAGTGAAAACAGGTAAGGGTTTATTTATTTATGTGTGGTTTTTTTTGTGAGCTAGTATTTTTTTTTTATTATCAAGTCTGTAGCTTTTTTCTTTTTATCATTGGAAGTTAGGCAATTGTGGATGTATATATATTTATGTTTTTCTTTAGACTGTTATATGTTTTGTTTTTCTTTAGACTGTTCTGGAACAGATGGTCCTTACTGATATGGTATTGAAAATAGCATGATGTACCTGTCATTGTCTAATCAATAGAAAAGATGTGATCAAATGTGGAATTTGCAATTTTAATTGTAGTGGAAGGGGGGGGGGGGGGGGGGGGGGTTGCCTTGGTTTTAGATGGCACTGTTGTTTTCAGTCGGGAAAAGATGTTGGTGGCCTTAACTGGTTTGGCAAAGTTTTACTAGCATAATGTGTATGGTGCTGTATGGTGCCTGTCAATGTTGCTCATTGAAAAGATTTATCAAACTGAAGTTTGCAAAATCATGCAAAAGTCGCTTGCCCCAGTTTTAATTTCATTCAGTGTACATTCATTCAAACACTGTCACTATGATTATAAAGATAAAATGCCCACATCTTTAAAGTTGAAAATACTTGAAATATGTGTTTTTGTTTTGTTTTGCCTAGATCAGAATTGTATTTCCTGAAAAAAGAAAACGTCAACTTCATTTTTTAGTTTGACCTTTAAGCTTTATCCATCAAGCTCCTGTGGTATGGCAACAGTGCAGTGGACCTCGAAGGCTGACTGAGGTGACTGACAAGAGCTGGTTTGAATCTCTTGTGGATTCATGTCCAGACAGAGGAGGTTTAGTCTTTGCTCCTGGCTAAAGGTTTGAAGACTTGATATCCATGATGGGACTGTCTAACAATCCCAGTACAGAGATGCATCATCCTGTGACTCCAACAAAATTCATAAATCTTTCTCTTTTAACACCTGAAACCCAGGTTATCTATAGTTTATGGAATCGAAAGTTTGGGAATGATGGTATATCACTTGCAGCCAGTCAAAATGTATGGAGTGGAGTATTCTAGAAAGTTCCAGGCGCAGCAAAGTCTGTGGAGTGTAAAGGACTAGAGTAGAATATTCTTGAACTAATTTCTGAAATGATCTGGAGGCTACCAGGACTTTGGGGATGGTTCTTGTGCAATTTTATCAAAAAACTTTTGGAATTATTATGTGGGTCTGTTGTGTGTGACTTTGACATATATATGCACATTATTTGGTTGGTAAACAGCATGTGGGGAAAAATGTTATTATGTAGATCTGATCCAGCCT
>JADBJO010001519.1:275000-305000 GCA_016801955.1 Conus betulinus
TTTGTTAACTCGAAATTTAGCTCGCCTGTGAAAAAAGTTTCACCTCCTTTATTTTCAGATCAGGTATATTTTATTAACCAGCCACCGTGGCGAGGTGGTTAGCGTCGCAGACTCCCGGCTGGGAGATTGTGGGTTCAATTTCTATCAGAGTCACCTGGGATTTTTCTGCCCAGACCAGCTCCTACGCACAGTTGAGTTTGCTAAGGACTCGGTTGGGAAGACTGGGACCACACAGTTGAATTCCATCCACTAAATGGATGCATCTCTGATAGTTTTGATCAAATTTACTGCTGAACACTGTAGGTGCCTGTGTCTCTCAGGCCTGGTTGACACTAGGATAAATTTTGAAAGTAAGCATAGAATACAGACGTGTCATGCAATTTCAGATGGGAATGGAAATCCATAGCATCATCTTCATCATCCTTATTTTCATCGATTAGCATTTTAAAAAAAAAAAAACAAGTATATTTCATTGTGTATTTACAGGGAATAGGGTTTGGGACACCCATCACAGCGCCAGCGGCAGTACCAGCAGCACCGAGTGTCACGTGTGACAGAAAACGTGTTTCAGCACCGCATTCAGCGTCTGGCGGCAGAGACGGAGGACGCTGTTGTGGTCAGAGACAAACAGCAGGCCAAGAAAGCAGTCATCAGGTGACTGAATGCCAAGCTGTAGTCAGGCAGATCTATGTATTTCTGTGTGCACACACATGGAATGCTTGTCACATGTATGTTGTCACACACTCACTACAGTTATACACACTCACACACAGTCAGTGTATTTTTAGATCGTGTAGCAGTGGGGTTACAGTGCCCTTGGAAGCTAAAAATCACATAGAGAAAAAAACATCAAAAGGGTAAGAATGTGCACTATATTATTTAGAAGAAATCTCATTGTGTACTTAGAACTGGCTGTGGAGGTATGTGATATGACCAGAAATTTTATGAAGTCATCATACTGGCAGTAGTAGAATTGTTTGGTTTTTTTTTGCTCACAAGTTGTGAAACTGTCAATTAGCAAGCCATGAGTAAAGAATTGACACTCGCTCTCAAAACAAGTTTAGCCTAGGCTTCTTTGCACCAAGTGCTTGTGTCAAATATCATGCGAGTAGATGCCTTGTTGAAGCTTCCGTCTTGCTGCAAAATCAAACAAGTCTGAAAGTGACAGTATCAGTGATAGCAAAGCAAGCAAATTAGCTGATATTTTCAAACAGAAATGCTCATTTCAGTTTAATCCATACCTCTGAAAGTTATTGCTTTAAGTTTCATAACCCTCTACTTTTGTAGAAAATGGTATGAATAAACATTGCATCATGACTGATACAGAATATTTATAGAATTTTAACATTTCTTATTGGAGTTGATAAGTTTGGGGGAAGTTTGGCCAATGAAGAATAGCTGCGACAAATTTCTGTAAATTTATGCGCACTGGTCAACACTCTCAGATTACCTAATGATATTCACAATACTTCCCCAGCAATGCCATGCACCGCATCGTGGAGGACCTGATTCAAGAGTCAATGAAGCGTGGCGACTTCAACAACTTGCCGGGTCAAGGTCAGCCGCTGGCTCACTCACTCAGCCCACAACCCCTTCGTGGATGTGACAACGCACAACCTGAACAAGATTCTGGTCAACATGGCTTCGCTCCAGAGTGGATTATGCTGCAGTCAGAAATCAGGTGCGATGGCCAGAGACATGACAAGTCTTCTCATCTACATGCCAGACTTCGATGAGTAGAGTAGCATTATAGGCTTATCTAAGTGTTCAACAGGAAAGAGACCTGACTTCCTTTTATTCTTTTGATTTATATTGTATACCATTAAAGTACACACACACACACACACACACACACACACACACACACACACACACACACACACACACACACGCCACACACACACACACACACACACACACACACACACCTGCACACATGCACAGACATACATACACACACAGTCACTCTCCCTCCCTCTCTCTCTCTCTCTCTCTCCCACACTCCTCTCTGCCACACACATCGTGCATGAGCACGCGCACACACACACGTATGCACGCACACAGAGTTTCGATTTTAAAGATTTGGGGTGAAGAGGGGTAATTATGACGATTTTTTGTGTGTGTGGATCTTAAAGGCATGTAGACAATGAACACTTTTTCTTTCTTTTTTTTTTTTTAAATCTCTTTTGAGTACTAGACGTTTATTCTTCATTGCTTTTTTTTCGTTAGTTTAATTTGTTGCTTTTTTTTTCATTTTGTTATCTAGTCCAGGATGCTAATACTGCTTCAGTATAACACGTCAGACTGACTTCCATATCCACAAATTAGACAAGTTCCAACTTAAGTTTGTTGCTGTAATGCATTTAGGTTTGTTGGATAAAAATGTCAATTGTTGTTGCTGTTTTTTTTTGCTGTGTTGTTGTTGCTGTTCTGTTGCCTACATGTGAGTGTTGACAAGAATCTGGGTGTTTTCATGGTCTGGGCTCTATGGAATTTTAACTGCTGATGCTTATTGGTGGTTGGTTATTTTCTTGTTCATGTATGCATGAATTAGAAACCATTGCTTACCTGCACCTGATTTTGTTTCCCTTTCTTTTTTTTTGGACATAATTAATTACTTTTTTGAAGGCCATATTCCACGGTTACATTTTCTTCTAATGCATTTCATTTTTAGAAATCGCCAGAATGGCTATTTTGAAGAAGTTTGTTTCATGATCTCTGAGCTATTAGAATGTAGGTGGCTCATTGGATATGGTGAGCACCCATTACAATTGAAGGAGCTGGCAGTAGCTCTGCACAGTTGTAGCTGTTCAAGCAGATAAGCTACTGAACAGTATTGTGCAAAGGGGGATAACTTATTTCTGGCAAACACATTGTCATTTCAAACAAATACAGGTGGCAATGGGAAGGAGGTCACATGAAGAATTTGAATGCCAGTCTGTTGAGAGGCTGTCAATGTAAAGAGCCATGGATATTCTGCGGTGCATTCTCTGAGGTTACACATTTCGCCCTCATAGAGGTTCTGCATGGGGGCTGATTGGGTACAAATAGATTCGTCGCCATCTGGACGTGCTCCGCTGGCAGCTTCCCTTTTGCTTTCACTCTTTTTAAACTTCTTTTTTTTTTCTTTACTGTCACCTGCTGTTGCTCTAACCTTCGTTGTCCATTTTCTAGTCATTGTTCCAAACATTCTTATACATTTTTTTTCACAGTATGTCACAGCTGCTGCCTTTATTAGTGGTAATCTGGCAGCTAGTGGTCTATTCTGCTTTGCCTGTTTGTCCTCATGGCTTTTTTCTCTTGTTTTCAGTGTGTTCATTTTTCGGTGCATTTGAATATTTTCTTTAGGATCTTTTCCCTTCTTTTTTTCCCTTTTACTTTTTTATTTAATTAACCTTAATTCTGGGACATACCCAAACAACATACATACACTCAAGTTACTCTGTTGTGCCAAAATGCTCTTTTCTACTTTATACCTTGTATTTTAAAAGTGTTACTGTGCACTGTTCTTCTTTTTTTTTTTGTTTAGTTTATTTGTATTTCTATCCAAATAATCTGTCTATTCATGATTTTAGTTTGTTTTTTTTTTCTCTCAGAAAAGAGATGCATCAGGCTAGGCAATCCCTGGCTCTTGCTCACGACCGACTGAAAGAGCCTCGCTCTGCCAAAGACACCAAGGCGTGGCGCGCCGCCCTGGGCAAGTTCCGTCAGCAGGTCAGCGAGGTGAACCTTAAGATCAACAAGTTCAACCTCATCGTGCCCTTCCTGAACAAGCAGAAGGTGCACTTCAAGGCGGAGAGAGAGGTGGAGAAAGTTCTGAGCAATGTGAGAAGTATCTGCCGGAGGATAGCGAGGCGTATCTGGTGTGGGACGTGTCGCTACCACAATGCCGTCGTCAGTGTCGGGTCAGCAGGCCATCGACTGGAAACAGGTCTGGAGGGACATCAAGAATGTTTTCAAGTCATCAGCTGAGGACAAGCAGATGAAATCTTGATGGGTTTGTTGACTGGGATCGATGGGATTTTTTTTGTTTTTTGTTTTCAGTGAGTTTTGACAGAACATTGTCAGATGTCTTTCATTCATTCAGTGTGGTGATTCATGTGAATGTGTGATAGCATTTGACTGTTGATATGATTATTTTCAGGTCATGCTATTACTGTGTGTGTGTGTGTGTGTGTGTGTGTGTGTGTGTGTGTGTGTGTGTGTGTGTGTGTGTGTGTGTCTGTGAGTGTGTGTGTGTGGTGTCTCTAGGTGCATGCACGCATGAGTGCACACATGTGTGCAAGAGGAAGGTGTTTGTGGTTTTGTGTGTGTGTGCATACATGTGTGCCTATGTATGACTGGGAATGGTATGGGCATGCATGCATGCCCTTGCAGTGTACATAAATGCACATTTTTGATGAACGTCAATTACTACAATTTCTATCGGCATATAGTTTGGACTTTAAAAAAATCAAGTAAAGTAAGCGTCTTACATGGAAGTACGTATTTTGCTAGAATGAAGAAATACCGGAGTTCCCAACTTCTCAACACTGATCAGATGTGTACCATTTGGGTGCCCTTAGATGTGTTAAAGAGATTTTGTTAGAATGAAGAAGCCGATGTGCACAATTTGGTTGTGCTTAGACTTGCTAAAGACATTTTGTTAGAATGAAGAAATAATTAGGTCCACAACTTCTCAACACTTAGTAATGTTCACACATTTTGGTTGCACTTAGTTTCTTCTGAAAAGATTTTGCTGGAATGAAGAAATATCGGTGTTGGACACTTTCTCAGTACTTTAAGAAATGTCTGTATTTTTGTTGCACGCTCAGTTTCTGCTGAAGGGATTTTGTTAAAAAGAAGAAATGTTGGGGTTTACTCTTCACTCTAATTATCAACACTGATCAAATTTGTGTATTTTAGGTTGCACTTGAGAAAAGTGACTGAAATAAGAACATCATGCCTTTGTACTTGCAGATTTTTATGATGTCATGTTTAGGGAAAGGAAAGACTGATCATTGTTCAAGTGACAAAGTTTGTGCGTGAGAGCATGCGTATGTATGTGTATCCTTGTGTGTATGTGTGTGTTTTAATTGCTATTCACTTCAGTTTACAGCTTTTTTTTTTTTTTTTATTTGAAGCAGTATTTTTAAAAAATAAATATGTGCAAAGATTTAATTTTACATAAACCAATTGTAATGTATGAAAATTTACAGATTAGATCCAGTGACATAAACTTCACAGCTTACCATGATTTTGTTATCAAACATAAGATAAAAGAACAGATTCGTTGAAGTGTTTAATGTCAGAGAATTGTAAATTTAATTAAGTGGCAACATATTACTTCCAACGGGCATAGTTTTCTGTGAATTCAATGTTAGGAAGAGTTCAATGATAAATGTACAAAACATAGATGACGATTCTGGATTTCTCAGACTGTTTTATGATATAAGAACCTGTGGTACATCCTGCCTGTTCATACTTGTAAATACTGTTTTGGAGTGTGAATAAACGAATTTTGCTTGTGTTCACTTTGTGAATTCTGTTTTGGAGCGTGAATGAAAGAATATTGCTAGTGTTCACTTTGTGAATACTGTTTTAGAGTGTGAATGAAAGAATATTGCTAGTGTTCACTTTGTTGGTATGGACACACGTGTGGGCCATATGTGTGTGCAGACATGTGATCTTACATGCGCATTGTGAATGCTTCACAGAGAAAGACAGAGGTGGTTCGTAAATTCTGAAGACCACACTGTCTGGGTATTTTTGTTTCTGCACGCGTGCCTTTCAGCTGGATAGGGTGTCGGAGACATGTAGAATGCGTATTGTCAAGAAGCTTAAGGCTTTGTTTAAAGAGTGTGTAGACAAACATTACATCTCAGGTAATACAACAGAGTAGGGCTGATTGGTCATGTGGACAAAGCATTGTTCTCTTGATTCAAGTGTTCAGTGTTCAATTCCCATTCTAATTCACAGTCCGCAACCACATGGATCCCAGCTTTCTCCAAATCCTTTGGATGACTTTAAACTGAGATATTTTGTGTGAAAGTATGGTTCATAATTCTTTTTTCTCATAAAACAGACAAAAATTTGTATGCATGCTAAATCTTGTTCCATCCTTTGTAGAAGAGCTGGCCATCAAAAACCGGTGAGAGGGATCACACACACACACACACACACACACACACACACACACACACACACACATGACACACACACACAACACATGATGCACATGCTCACACACACACACACACACACACACACACACACACACACACACACACACCACACACACACACATGCACACACACACACAACACACACACAAACACGCATATAATGTTCACATGGATGTCCTGTTAAGACGTCATCCCCTAAGACTGAATTTAGCCACCTTAATGGTGGGATTAAAAACGTTCACTTCTAAAAAAAAAAAATCACTAATGGTGAACCTCAAGTTTAATCTAAGGAAGGAGGGAAGAGCAGAGAAATGGAAGCAAACCTCTGAACACAGCTGACCAGTCAAAGTAAACGCAGAACAGGATAACAAGGTTTTTGTGAACGCATCTTGGATGAAAATGGCCAGACGATCTTATCTGTCAGTTCTGGACAATATACCTCTTCCAAGGGGAGGAAGAATGGAAGAAGATAATGCTAAGCAGACCCAACAGCATAGTCCCATAGACACGGAAGCATGTAGGCCCTACATGGAAGGCTACAAAGAAGATGGTGAGAGATGGAGATGATTCTTTCCACAGTGAGCAAAAAAGAACTATGATGATGGCATTCGAAGGGGATCTTGAATTGATGCTATGATTCTCAATCTAGTTTGTTTAGATCTTGCCTCCTTCCTTTTATGATAAACTGTGTAGTAAGTTTTGGAAGGATGTCTCCTCGACTTACAGGCCCTTTTACCGTTGATCTGACTCCTGTACGTCACACAGATGCTGTGATGAATACATGGGCAGTCCGGGATCTACACAGCCCTCTGTACTCGATCATGTGTGACAGGGCAGAGGTGTGGCAACCAGTCCAATCCTTTCAATCGCCCAGCCAGGACTTGTTCTGTTTCTGTGACATGCACTTTCCCACTCTGTCCTGAAGGCTAATCCAGGTAACAGATAAAACAACTGTGTGGAAGCTGATGCTGCTCATGTCGTCTCATTGTGATCGCTTCATGTGTTGTCCATTCCTGCTGGCAGGTGGCATTATCAGCTGAGGACACCTAGGTAGCACTTAGGTGTGGGGCAGCACTGACTACCTTCCTTGCGTTAGCAGTGAAGACTGGACTAGCCTGTGTTGCTGGGGGACAGCTCTAGAGGCTGTGGGGCAGTTTGACTATGAGGCGCTGCCATTCTGCAGCTTCACCAGTGGCCTGCACGACAGCAGGGCCCTCCCCATAGGGGTGGGGGAGGGTGGGAACGTCCCTCATGGGCGCAGAAAGGGTGCTGACTTATGTGCAGAGGCTTGGCGACTTCTGTCCTACTTGTCTCCCGGGTCGAGACGGCCGCTTGGCAGCCTTGACTACGGCCTTTGATGAAGGGCCAAAAGTAGAACAGCATCAACTGTCCACAAACAAACATCTTACAGCTGATGGCGGGACTGGCCGAGATCACCAGGGGATGGCTTTTGAGGCTGTGGGGCAGTTTGACGACGAGACACTGCGATTCTGCGACTTCATGCAATGGCCTGCACGACTAGCAGGGCCCTCCTGCTTTGGCTGCGGATAGGGTGGGAACATCCCCCATGGGCACAGAGTAGACACCGATGTGCATGCAGCGGCTTGGTGACTTCTATCAGGACTACATGTTTCCTGGGTCGGCTTCACGTGGCACAGAACTGTCACCAGTCGACTCGAAGACAGCCACCTAGCGGCCCTGTAGACCCCATCAACTTGACTTCCCATGAAGGAAGAAAAAACACTATCTACAAACAACCAACCTCATCCAGGCTTCTGTCTGAGGATACCAACTACCCTGGGTACCTCCTCCCATCCGCAGATATTGACTCCAACCAAGCCTGCCAGCATACAGGTCTGCCAGACAAACGACTCTACACACTGCAGCTTGCTGCAGGTATCCACTTGTCCCTAAAAGCTTTTGCTGTGAGGACATTAAACCCAATCTCATTCCTGACACCACTGACGGCGTTGAGTGGCTGCAAGGAGAGTCATTCAAAAATTTAAAAATTTAAAAAAGGGTGCTGTTTATCAAATGAAATGTTTTTTTCAGTTTTACAAATGTCTTAAAGGAGAATACGATCAAGTGATCAGTGTTTAGTTGTGGATTTTGCGACAATGAATGTTAACTACTTGAATGGTCAGGGTTTTAAGAATCAAAAATCCCCTTCTGTCCGTCTAGTGGTAACCATAATTGATACCGGGGGATTATGGAATACACAACATGCAAGGTGATACATGGAGAGGGGATAGTTACCACCAAGCATTCGCCATCACCCTTCAGACATGTCGTGATAAACACATAGATAGCAGACACTTTTGTTGTTCATGTGTCCATCACAGAGCCCGATGGATTTGCCAAGGGACGAAATGAATTAATTCAGAACAAATTGATGATTAAAATAAAGTCGACCCAGATAAATCAACATACCTTATTGACTTATCCAGCTGTCAACTTACCGGGCACTCCAAGTGAATCAACATTGTGACATTATGCTGACTTACTTTATTTAAGTCTTGGAAAGTACATTTTTGGGTACCTTTTTGTTCTGTTAGTATTTTGCATAGTGATTTTTAATTTCATGACATAGTGATGACTACAGACTATGTTGAAGTGGTGTCAGTACCTTGCTGATTTGTCGTCATGATATCCATGATGTCATTAATGTGGCTGTTGAAACTTTCGACAGACATCTAGACTCCATACATAGGCCAAAGTCTGATTTTTCTACTTACACTAACAGTGCAGAAAAGAGTGTGAGGAATTAAATCAGTCTAGTTTGGTTTTCGGCATGTGTTTAATTTCTCCAAATACATTGAAAATTAGAGTGTTGTGTAGTTGAGGTTAGTACACATGCTTGCGTACCATACGAGTTGTCTTTCATTCAGTTACTGCAATGGAAAGTATGGTCACATTAATGACTAATTTTGTGGACGAACAAAGAACAACCTGAAAGAATACCATGGACAACATGGTGACATCTGAAAACAAGTGCCAGCCCGGCAGGTCAACCTCCTTACCTCCCTCTCATCTCCCCTATTACCTCTCCCCCCCCTCCCCCTCCATACACACAAGACACAACAATCCTTACATCTACCCAGGTTTCTGTTTGTCTTTTACTCTTCTTCATGCTTTTTAGATGTTCGTACCTGGCAGTGAATTGTGTAGTGTCTGTGTATGACTATCCAACGGTCGTATGGAACACCAGTGTAGTAAGTCAGTCTATAAACACCAGTGATCTGCGCACACACACACACACACACACACACACACACACACACACACACACACACACAAGCAAACAGAATAATGTTATACCTACATTACCCTTCTCTCCTCCCCACACCTGTTATAAAGAAACGGATGAAGTAAGTGAACTATGTATTCTTTTTCTTCTTCTCCCGTGACTCCATAGGATGTCACTGGGGCACCACACAGAAGAACAGTTCACCAGGTTCCCGCAGTTCTGTCAATTGTGTGCCAAGGTCTGGGTTCCTGCAGGTGATTTTCCCATCCACACTGCATTGATGTTGGTCCATTTGACTTCAATCCCACTGAGACAGCCAGAGATTTTCTGTTTGGAGTCCATCTTCGCAGACTGAGGCCTGCCCTTTCTGGGATTCTTTTCAAATTATATCCCCTTCCACTTTCATTGCTTGAAAAGTGTTCCATTGTGTGCTGATGGGACGGATCTCTCTCTCTCTCTCTCTCTCTCTCTCTCTCTCTCTCTCTCTCTCACACACACACACACACACACACACACACCTTGTTATTTAGAAGATGGCATGTAGCTATTGCGATGTTGGAATTTGAAAAAAAAAAAAAGAAAAAGGTCCCGTATACAGAAAAAAAAATCACCAATGGTGAATCTCGGAAATCTGCCGAAAGGTCAGAAAGATGAAGAAAGCAGTGTGAGATGAGAAAATACCGATTTAGTGGAAAAAAAAATATGTTGTGGCGAATCCGGTGAAAAGTCCTAACGAAATACTCAGTTATAGTTTGAAGACACATCCGGTATAACCACCGAACATCCACCGTGTTACACCTAGGTGTCGAAGACGCGTGTGTGAGAAACGAAGGTCAAGCTATCCAACTACGAACAAATATGAAGTCTCTCAGCCCAGAAGCTAAGCAGAGAATATCGACTTTGTTGACTGGAGTCAGGATCACATTCCAGTGGGGTTTTGTTCCAACAGTACTCTATCTTGGTAATGTACCGTTTTGTTTCATCATCATGACCCGCTTGCTTAGGTGCACTGGAGAGTGCGGCATAATCAACGGCCAGGCTTAGCGCACATCGGCGTTCTCTTGATCGTGCACCATTTCTTTGGTTAAACGGACTATATTTCTCAGAGAAGAAAGGTTTAATCCACACAGTGCTCTGTATATCAATTTAACCTTAAAGAAATGTAAACAGTAAACAAGTGGGGTAGTCTTTGCTCCCATAAGGAAACCTAACACAGAGTAACTTTTATTCAAGACTGGCACAGCCTTTTAAATTTGAAAAAAGTCAGACAAATACAAAGACGAATAATCTAATAGTGGGGGAAAAACAAGCGCAGGCCAACAACTAAATTGTCTTCATAGTAATGACTTGGCAAAACTTTGAACTTATGTAGTTAAAATCTAGGACGGGAAACTCGTCACACACCACACTTGAGAATTGGGTTTCTGCGTACATATTATTTGCACTAGATATATATGCAAACCTGTACATTTTTAGAAACTAGAGATGTTGTAGAATCTAGTGAAATAACTGAAAATATTGTAGGTGGTAGCTACTTGGAGACTGACCTCAAAATATAAGCAGAGAAAACATCAGAAAAAGTTACTTGAAAAGTAAGTCAAATATTAGGAGAGAGACAGTTTTTCTTCTGTACTACCTAAACACTTAAGACTGCAGATAAAATGAAGACAAATATGTGCTGGAAACATGGGAAAGATGATAATCCGCTTGACTTGAGCTATGTATAATGAATTTTGCCTCAAATGATGTACCTATAATTCAGCATCCAGACAATCAAATTTCTCTATTTAAGGAAATGGGGTTTGTTTTGTAAACTAGAGACATGAGGAATCTGAAAAAAAAAATAATACAAAACAGTACCCTGATGGCAGCTGAAGAATTCTTCACAGTGTAATCCAGAACATTGGCGAAAAGGTAATCCAAAACGTCAGTCACATTGTTTGAAACACCACAGTTTTCCTGCTTGAATGTTAAAACACTTGAACTTGAGAGTAAACAAGAAGAATATGTCCTTGGAAGACACAGAACAATGTTAGGGCCTTGGTCTTCTGTTGAAGGCTGAAAAGCACTCAGGGCAGAGTCCCACATCACATCCATAACATTCCCAGCCAGAGTGCACACAAGTAGGATGGCCAGCAGCACAGTTCCTCTTTCTTGACCACCCTTCACTCTCAGCATCTCTCTCCTCTGCAGTAGTGCTTTCAGATTCTGGATCGCACAAAGAAAACATATATCCTAAGTCTTCTGTTCATTTCATTATTTCATAATGGTGCAAGAGTTGTTGCTAGAGAGAGCTTGAGTCTGATTTTCAGATGGAAAAAAATATGAACAGCATTACTTATTTATTCTATGAAAAATGAAGTCATGCATAAAATCATAAATAAGAATAAAATCTGAATCACTAGCATATATAAGGATGAGGAAGGGCTATAACTTTATTGGAGACACACCTACTTGTGACATGCCCACACTGTTTCCAAACTAAAAAAAAACACATAAACAAAAGTTATAACTTGTTCTCTTCAAATCACCACTTAGTTTGATCACGCCAAAGCCTATCACTCCTGTAAGTAACCATGTACCCTGCCCCCTTCATCCCCCCTTCCTTCATGTGGCGGACCAACAAATGTAAAATAACCAATAACTGCATGCAGCAAGTGTTCCATCACTCGACAAACAAAATAATCAATGTTTATCAACTCACCTGCTTCGCTTTCGTCACTACTGCTTTCTTTCGGCAACTGATTCTTCACTCGTGCCACTTCCACACAACTTCTGCTCAAACTCGGTTGCTGATTCACTCATTATTTCAGTCAAAACAGACGAAAAACCTAAAGATAGCTGACTGACAAGACTTGCCGGTGCACAATGGATACCAGCAAGTCACATGAACTGATCAACCCGGATGTTTAGCGGCGGCGGTGGTATAACGGTTCTATATGAGCCATGATCGTGGCCCATCGCAGTTAGGCAGTAAACGTAAAGCCACGATTGTGGCCCATCGCACTCAGCGGGTTAAGAACAAACGAAAGGGATGGTGCTCGATTAAGAGATAGCCTGCTTCAGAGAATGCCTCATAATTACTGATTAAACTTTGCAACAAAAAAGGTTACTTTTAGTTTAGTTTTAGCAATGATAGGTCCATCGACTGACATGACAGGTGTAATCTAATCAATAGACAAAATCACACCTAAATGGGTGCAAGGAATGTTGAAAGTACTCCAGTGATATTAACGATCTCGAACAATGGAAATTGTTAGATGAGGCCAAGAGATAAAACAAGACAATATGTGCGCATAGACGATCTGTTGGGTAGTACTTATATTGACCAGTGGGAAATAGCCGTGTCATTTCAACTTTCATTATATTTTTTTTTTTATATGGTTGACATGAGGAAGGGATGTGTCAAAAGAGAAAAAAAAATCTTTTGCAAGATCTAAGCATACCACTGTCAAGGTGGGGGGGGTGGTGGTGTGTGTGTGTGTGTGTGTGTGGGGGGGGGGGGGTGCAAGCAAATGGTGCTGAAACAAATAATCAGAGGGAAAACTGTGAGTTATGACATGATTAAATTTTGCACCTTAAAAAGTTGAAATGCACTTCAAGGTATATGAGTGGAAAACAGGGTCTGGTGTCTAAAAAAAAAAAAAAAAAAAAGCAAAGGCTGCTGCAGGTGATAGCAGGTGAAGTGAGGATGAATATCTCTATATATCTTGTCCGTGTAGCTTTGATCATCTGGACCTGTGGAACATGTGACTGAAAGTATATTTATGTGAAACTGCAGAGGCTCAGGGAAGTCAAAATTCTAGGCCCTGATAAAAGAAAATTAAAAATTAAATCACATTGGTGCAGGAGGTCAGGTTTGGACATTTTAGGCTGCTGAGGCAAAGACACACTTTGGGAGTTAAATCATCATGAATAATTTATGAGCACCTGGCCACCAGCTGATCAGACCCTGCCTATGGTGCAAAACTGACATTAGAAACACATGTTCAGTAGGCATGCAAGGTATGGTATCGGTCACTACATGACGATAACTTGACAAATAACGTTTTTTTAGGGACCCACTGCTTTTGACACTCGCTCACCTTCAGTTTTTGTTATGTCATGTGTCAAAGATTGTGGGGAACTCACACTAACTTCTGTGTTCTGCAAACTGTGTGTGTCACATTGTGTATGTGTTGTATGACATGTACACTATCATGTGACTATGATACTAAGTGCGGGTGCGGGTGTGAATATGTGTGACTTAGTGTGTGTGTGTGTGTGTGTGTGTGTGTGTGTGTGTGTGTGTGACTCTGCATTTGATTTTTTTTTTTTAATCAAATGTACTTGTGTGTTTCAGTGTGTATGTGCGTTTCAGTGTGTGTGTGTGACACTGTGTGATGACACTGTGTGTGTACATGTGATGATACTGTGTGTACATGTATGTATTTGTGTGTATGTGTTGGGAGGGGGGGGGAAGGGTGACACATGTTGTATAATGATAGCGTGTGTGTGTGTGCTGTGTATTTACACGTGTGAAGTGTTTTAGGATGCTGAGTGTGTGTGTGTGTGTGTGTGTGTGTGTGTGTGTGTACACGTGTGTGTGTGTGTGTCTACATGTGTGTGTGTGTGTGTGTCTGTGTCTGTGTGTGTATGTGTGAATGTTCGTCTTATCGCTCACCATTGAAGAACACTTCAAGAGCCAACCATTGAACCAATACCGACAAAGTCACAAACATGACAGGAAGTGAGGAACTCACCACTGTGGTTGATTTGGAGAGAAAATAAAAACTGAAGTCGCCATGAGAGCATGGCATAACAATTTAAAATCGAAAAAAAAACCCTGGCAGTCAAGACCTTGTGATCAGGCAGTCATATTGTCAGTTCTTTCTTGATGTTCTGAACTTCTGCTTTATTACTGGGGTGCTGTCCAGGTACAACCTCTTGTGTCTTGACACAGGTTAAAAGAAACGTTGCTTTTTTGTTGTTTGGAAAAATGCTATCATTGTTTGTGATGATTTAAAGTGAAATGTTTCAATAGATTGGTAACAAACTTAAAGTGTTATATTTGTCTTAATACATTGATAACAAATTGAAAGTGTTATTTTTGCCTTAATGGATTGATAACAAATTGAAAGTGTTGTTTTTGCCTTAATAGATTGATAACAAATTGAAAGTGTTATTTTCGCCTTTCAGGTTTCAGGAAGGGTGCAGATGAAGGTCAGCCTCCATTGTCGTTACTCAGGTAAGCATTAATGATGCAGAAGATAGGCAAAGACTCTTTAAGACTAAGTGCCCTTAACAGAGGGAGAGAATTAGCAATAGAGACCCTTAGTCATTGACATGATGTGGCTGTATTCCTGTCATGGTCCATAGGTACAGATGTTGTGAAATTTCAAATTGACACAGCACATAAACAGTATAAGAAAGTCACATGACACCGTGAATTCCAGAAAAAAAAAAACACTGTGAAAGTGTTGTGTCCTATATTGAATCGTCATAGCATGCCACATTTCTGCAGTCTATGGCTGAATGCGCACACACACACACACACACACACACACACACACACACACACACACACACACAAACAAATTTTTGCTCTGTTTCACAATGTCTGTCACTACTTATGTCAGACAGTTTTTTTTGCTTTCACCACAAAAAATGTTGGAGAATGAAACACAAGCAAGATATTGCAATGTGAAAAACGCAACGAAAGCTAGAGCGGAAGCCTGGCGGGTGTTTCTGCTATAGAATGCAAGAGTTTGTGGACTATAATACAAACTCTCCATACTCCACCAACTGAAATTTTATTTCTTTTAGTGGAGCCATCACTTGGTCGAGTTTTTGCTTAGGTGTTAGCCAGTCTACCAATCTGTCATGACGACAGCTGGCAGACACAACGCTGTAGGATTGTAGCCATGTTTAGAACTTAATTTCAGAAACAGGTGCTTGTTAAAGGGAAAAATGATGGAGGATAGAGGAGCAAGTAGGCGATGAAATCACTGGATTACAGAAGTTAATGAAAACCAGCATTCATAGCAAATGACAAACCAGTTAGCAGACACTGAGATAGTAGGAGAGATCTTTTAGGCTAAAGAAAACAAGTTATGACAGACTTTGCTGAGATTTTAAACCCAAGAGTGCACAGCAGTTCATTTTTTTTTCTCTTTACTTACGTGAGGAATATGTATACATGAAAACTTCTTTTTTTTTTTTTTTTTTTTTCGTGGTGTAGGCACCACATAGACCAACACTGAAGTTGTGCATTTTGCTGTTGAGGAAAGACAAAGGATACGGGGGCTGGAAAAGCTCAGTGGTAGAGCACCGGACTCATGATCCTGGGGTTCCTGGGGTTCGGGTTCAAATCTCAGCCGAGCCGTTTCGGTACAGGGGGATTTTTCCTTAGAGTTAACATTGGTTCTGACTCCATTTCCCATACAGTCCTTTGAGTGAGACTATAAACCAAGGTCCCATGTGTGAACGCATGCTTAACGTCTTGCAGTTGCACACAATTAAAATCCCATCACCAACTTTCGAAGAGAAGGCCAGTTTGGCCGTTGGTATGGGTGACATGTTACACATAGCATGCATCTTCCTCAAAGTTTGAGTATGGCTGCCATAATGGCGGGATAAAAAAAAAAACCGGTCATACACATGAAACTCAAATCCATTTGTTGGGTAGATGAGATTCATCCTTGCTTGTCTATTCAGGGAGTGCCCGCAGGAGTATCAGCTTGCATACACAGAAAAAAAAGACCAAGGATACTGTCCTTTGAATCAAATGGATGTTGTGGATGTGTCTAACTTAATGATCATTGAGGAATGGAAAACCTGCATGTCATTTATGAAGAATATCAGTATTATCACCTTTTGCGAGACCTGTAGACGGACCCATACATTTACACAAAATGTGTGTTGAAGTAAGTAACACCCAAATGACGTTGCACCGAAGAGATGATGTCATTCTATTGTGGAATGAGTTGCTTGCATTAGTTGCAAGGTGTTGCCAGTGGGTTAGGTGTAGAAGTGTGTGTGTGTAATGTAAATATATATGTTCCTGCCCTTTTACATGTTGAATCAGACATACATAAATATACTCTTTAAGACTGTGGTGGTATGCCATTTTGAGAACATTAACTGTGAATTAGATAATCAGCATTACAATACACTGTGGTAGTATGCTGTCTTGAGAAAATAACAGTGAAAATTTTACATGATCAACATTACAGTATACTTTGGTGACATGCCATTTTGAGAAAATTAAGAGTGAATTACATAATCAGCATTACATTACACTGTGGTGGTATGCATTTTTGAGACAGTTAACGGAGTGAATTACATAATCAGCCTTACACTACTCTAGTGGTATGCATTAAAAAAAAAATTAACACGAGTGAATTACATACTCAGCATTACACTGTTGGATAGATATTTTCAAGCGATAGTTTAGCAAGGAGAGGAAGTAAAAAAAAAGAAAGAAAGAAAGAAAAAATAAGCATAATTTACATGTGCCACAAGGTTCAGTTAGTAATTTGCACTCATCAAAGCCAGCACTCATCAAACTGATGATGTTCCTTGAATCCTTCCCTTAGCTTTGTGGTACAGTCTGCTTGTTGAACTTTGTTTTGGGTTGATAACCCACAATCTCCAGGCACACATGGTGTCATGCGTGATTTCATGCCTGTAGGTAACCAGATGTACCATCTTAGCCTTCTAGTTCTACTGTTAGATTCTATGTTTTGAATCACAATGAGAAACTTTGTGTGACCCTATCATACGCATACCAGTTACCAGTCACTATTACCAGTCCCCCCCCGAGACCCCAACCCCAAACCCTATCCTTCCGATGTTCTCTACCCATCTGTAATGATAATACACACGCATACAAAACAGGTGTCTGTCCCTCCATACAAACTGGCACAGACATGCACTGAAAGTCAGAAACATGCGCCCTTAGATGTACTTCCTGATTCACACTCACCTGCGCTTATGCACACATCTGTAATGTGAAAACATAACTCACATACGTCCAATTTCTCACCTCCTTTTTTTTTTCTTTGTAAAAAAATCTATTGTTGACAGTAAGTGGAGAGGGATATCATTTCAGTAAGAAACAAAACAAAAAAAAATGGAGACATGATGGAATGAAAAGAGCATGCGAAAAAAAAAAAAAACGGTCATCCTGTCAGCATAGAGAACTGCCCTATGGTGGAAGGTGGGTCAGGTACAGTACATACATAGAGAGACCTCCCACTAAAGGCTCCTTGCTTGTAGTTATACACCAATTTTTCTGGAAGATTTTTTTCTCCTCTTCCCTTAAGCCCTGTGTTTTCAGCAACGTTTTGGTCTTTAATACTCAAATAGATTATCCTCCCTATATAGACAACTAAATGAACTTCCATGGAAAGGCTTGTCTAAATCTGGAATGTGTCAGTCTTGATATGTGCTTCTAAAGAAGATTCCAAATCTTTAACCTGTCGACAGTCAATAATCTCTTCATTCACGAAAATGCTTCAGTGCTTGCTAAGGATGTATATTTTAGCATCATTTCACAAATTCAGTCCATTTATTGCAGTTTATTTATGCGTCGTAAATGGATAGTCTGATCATCTTTTTTGGGTGATGCATACTATCTTGCAATGGCTCGCAGTGCTATGATTTTTATCTCAATGTAGTCATTGATTATTGCCCTCTGCAGCCAAAAACAATGTGGCAAATAGGGAACAAGAACCAGATTAATACATTGCACCTAAGGGATAGTATAGACCCCATTCTCTTGAACTTTTGTTTTCCATGTAAACGCTCGATTTAATCTCTCCATGATGACGTTCCTTTTCAAAAGAATTTTCATTTTGGGTTTTTTCTCCTGTACTAGACATTTGCCATCCAGCGAATACTTCTCCATTAAAGACTTAATTAAATTTTTTTGGATAATATTTTAGTTTTTATTTTATCTAGATTTACCATCCAGCAAAGACGGTACATTCTTCCTTTGGAGACATGTTTAAAATGTTTTTGTCTTTATGTAAGCTCTCTACATTCTTCATCTGATCTAAGATCTTATGGAGAAAAGATTTCTAACAAAATTTCTGGCGTGTATTTAAAAGGTGTGTTTGAAAGGTTTGTGTGAATGAGGTTTGTTTTTTGTGTGTGTGTGTGTGTGTGTCTTGTTTTGTTTTTGATAAGGACTTGCGAGTTGTCTTCATAACGCGGTGACAGCCCTGATGTGGCCTTTTGCAGTTGGCTGGACAATAAGCAATATTACCTTCCATTACCTCTCTATAATTTACCTTCAAACAAACAGGCTCCTCTTGAAGACCCTGAGCTGTAAGGATTTCTGAAGAGGCTTCACTGTATGCGCTGTCCTGACACACATTCACCTTGCCTTTTCCCTTCTAACCCCCAACCTCTCCTTTCTTTGCTTTCTTTCTTTTTACTGCTAGTGAACCCCCCACCACCTCCACCATTCCCCAAGCAGGTAAAAAGGCACACTTGTTCAGGATGTCCTGTTTAGTCAGAATAAAAGTTAAAAACCCAGACAAGGATGTTGTTGTCAAAGCAGGTGGGGGGGAGGGGGGGGGAGGAGGTAGGGTAGGGGTATGATGACCTGAATGCAATCTCCCATGATTAAGTTTACATATCTGACCTTAGCTAGGTGAACCTGCTTCCAAATGGCCCCCATCTGCACTCTGGTGACCCGAGGGAAAAGGAGAACAGGCTCAGAAGTAAACTGACACTGTGTTGGGCGTGACTATCTCCAAAGATATTTAACTTTGTTTTCTGTCTCTGTTTCTCTCTCAAACACACACACACACACACACACACACACACACACACACACACATGCATACTCACATATACAAACACACACACACACACACGCACACACATACAAATATTATCAAGTCTGTTGTAGTTTCATCAGCTTTGCTGTTTACTGTTCTGCGTTTCAGCCTGCTATGGCAGTAGCAAGTACAGGTCGGACAAAGAAGACTGCATGAGAGAGAGAGTCAGAGGCTGGACTGAAAACATGATGCAACACAAAAATGGAGACGCCTCAAGAGAGAATGGGAAACCTGTTGGTGCAGAACCACATCATTTTTTTTCAAGGTCATCGCTACCTTGAATATTTACCATGGTATCAGAATCTGCATGTTGAGTTGAAATGTGTCTGGTATACCCACCATGATTAACAAATCATCGTTACGGCTGTTCTGCTGGAGGAGGTGGAAATTTAGAATTAGTTCCCATAGTAAACAAAAAAAGATGAAGGCCCATGTAAATCCACACAAATGTCACTTGAGGTGCCCCATTGGCTCGGTACACATGCAGGCACATCTTTAAGCGTCTTTGCTACTGCAGAGAAGTGTATTCATTTTTTGATGGAGTGATGGAAATCAGGGGTCTTTGAGTATAAGGTGTAATGTTCATCTGTCTCTTGTGTCAGTAATGTAGTACCAGAATGGAAAAAGAAAGTGATTAAAAAGCAAGGCATCATACACTCTGGCATACAAATCATAAACAAATTATTTCTCAAGTAGAAACTTGTATGCATATAATATAAACACATACAGTTTTCACAATTTTTGATGTGAGAACACAGAAGATGAAAAGTAAACAAAGTAGAAAATACAAAGGGGAGTGTTGCAGTTTCTTGAGATCTGTTGTTTTCAGCTGACACCAGTTTTGCTTTTCTTTTCATCATCCAGACATTTTGTTCCAGTTAGATTATTTGTCTTTGAGAGTTGTTGTGTGAACTTGTGAAGTTCATCTGCATTAGGGCAGAATGTAAGTGTGTATTTGTGTGTGTGTGTGTATATTATGTGTGTGTGTGTGTGTGTATGTGTGTGTGTGTGATGAATTAGTGAGTGAATTACCTGGTTTACACGCTTCCGTTCGAATTAGAATTGAAAAGAAAAAAGTCTTGGTGTGTGTGTGTGTGTTTCTGTTTGAATTACTATTGAAAAGAAATGAAGATTAAAAAGAAAAGTGAAAAAGGAAGAAGTCAGCTGACCTGAAAAGCATGTTTGTAAAGAAAGGGAGACAGAATTGTGCTAAGATTGACTTTGTGGACAGTGAGGCACACACTCTCTCACTTTCACATGCACACAATTGTTCCCCACCCACCACATTCACCCTCTCTCAGTCTCTGTTTAATTCAGTGTTTGATTATGTATGCACAGTGCTCAAATAGGCTTCATTTTCGCAGGAATTGACATAAAAGTGAAGAAGAGACACATCTGTGATGAAACGCACAGAGAATGAAACATTTTCAGACTCCTTTATTTGCAGTCATTGTGATTCATTTATATACTGGTTATTGTTATTCTCTGCTGGCCAGACAAAACTTGAAATTATTCAACTCTTTAATATTCATTATTGACACAGTATTTTACATCTTAATATCACAAAGTATCCAAACAATATTGACTCCGTATTTTTACATCTTAATATCACAAAGTAACCAAACAATATTGATTCAGTATTTTACATCTTAATATCACAAAGTGTCCAAGCATGCCCTATTGTTTTATTTCTTTTTCCATATACATCTCGTTTTCATCGGTGTACCTCAGACAGAGGTATAAACAAACTGCACTAGTCTCACTCTCCTCGTCTTACCCTCCCCTTCCTCTGTCTCTCTCTCTCTCTCTCTCTCTCTCTCTCTACCTTTCTTTGAGTTTGAGAGAAATAAGCATGTTTTTTTTAGCATTTCATCTTCTTGGACAGTGCCTATTGCATGTGAGAAGTTTTTTTCTTCAGAAACTCAGAATCCACAATCCCATGGATTTGAGCCTAAAGCACATCCTAAGAAAAATGTTTAAATGCTACATCATAATGCTTTGAGGTCAGTATGCTCACAAAAGGCTTATCCATTGACTGTGATCTCTTTATTGAGCAGTGTGTGTGCGTGCATGTGTGTGTGTGCCCGCATGTGTTTGTGTGTGTATATGTGCATATGTGCGAAAGGTTTCCAATCAAATAAAAGTATGATCCCCAAGCAAACATTGTGTTAGGGGAGGCTTGGGGAAGGGGGTAAGAGAGGACATTCAAAAGCACTTTGTTGTTTTCATGAACTACAAAAGCAATATTTTGTAGTTGCTTTGTGAAAATTATATCATTATTCACAAATCACACAATTTCACCTCATACAAAGTGGATGCAAGGTGACTGGCTGACTGTGCAAATCCTATCTAGCTGGAAAGAGTAGGAAAGAACTACTAACTACCATTTACAAGCACTGCTCAAAGCCAGATAAGCATTGATAATTTTGCTTCTAGTACAACAATTAGTCTCTCACTGCAACCAGTTTATGCATGCAGAGAGATCATTTGCTGTTAATTCCGCATAGATGTGTGGACAGAGAGAGTGTGAGCTGATTCCAGGAGTTCCGAAAATTCCCATGGCCCATTTTCCAAAGGTTGAAAACCTTGAAACCACCGTAACAAGTGCATTTGAGATGAAAAAAAAAAAAGGAGTGACATGAAAAATGTATCATCAGCAAATCTAGGCAATGTGTGGAACATGGGCTGCCTGTGTCTTGCTCCTTCCACTTGATGGCAAGCGAGTGTTCATTCACTAAAACGAGAATACCCAGCATCCTTCTCTCTCCCTCCTCTCGACAACTTGGCAAGTGGTACTTGTGTGCTACATGAGTTCTGCTTCTCACTCAGCTCAACACCTTTTCCATTGTGGAGACTTATATAAAAGAAACTGGGCCTGACCTTGCCCCCACACCAACTGGAACTCACAACCATCTAGCATGCAATACTAACCACACTACCACGGCAGCTGGTGTACAGTATTTTCTTTTGTTTTCATGTCAAATGATTTGGATTTCAAGAGGGCAAAAAGTGTGCGAGAGTTTGATGTACTTGCATAAATCATAATTATTTGATGTGTTATATTAAAGCAAAAAAAATGCCCTGATATGTCCCTTTGCAGTCAGCTGGGCTATTGGCAACATTATCTTACTATATTAAAACAAAATGATAATACATAAAGTAGCTCAAAACATTTTCACATGAACCACAAAAAGGGATCGTCCGCTCCAATGGGATCATGTGTTACAAATTTAGGCTAGTCTTTTGTTTTAGTCATTATAAATCAATTTAGCAGAGATTTGTTGACAGCAAGAAATTTCTTAAAATCTTTCTTTCACAATTCTTATAAATACATTCATTCATTTGTATTCATGGACATGTATGTATGCACCCTCACACACATGCAGAATGGTGAAGAGACACAGAAAGAGAAATCGATGTCATGATTTTGTCATTAGAACCTTTGGTCATTTCATCTGTGCTATTAGTCTGATTTTATTGTATTAGGTTCTTAATTCCCAAATCACTGCTTTAATTGCTTTTCAGTTAGTGATTTGACATGAGACAAGAGTGATCACACATTTCTGTCTTGAATTCCAGCACCTGTCAGCTTACCGATAACTCAAAATCAGGTCTTTAATCCTCCCGGGCAGTGGTAACTGTGCCACCTTTGGAGCCGGTGTCTGGCGAAGAAGCCGTCGCGTGATGATAACACAGGTATTCAAGAGTGTATCCACCTGATTTCCCTCCTCCCACTTGTTCTGAAGAAGCGACTCAAAAAGGGCCACAGCAGGTTTCCTGCTGAGAGCATCAGGATCGTAATCATTGCGTAGCATGTGGAATGTAGAGAAAAGTCGTTGCCGAGGGAACACCTGGTGATCAACAAGAAACGACACACACTCAGAACGGCTGTTGAACAAGGCGATCTCCAGCGTGGATTGACCTCGGGGGTCAGAAGACCAGCAGTCGCCCCCTGCATGAAACAAGACCTCCAGGCAGGCGGCATGTCCTTGCTGGGCAGCGTAGTGAGCTGCAGAACACCGCTGACGATTCCTAGCGTCTAAATTGATGTCGGTGGTTGGACGACGTGTGAAAGGAACTTGGCGCCCCCATGAAGGCTGGCCTCATGGACCACGGTGGACGCTTTGGGATTGGTGCAAGTCACGTCAATTCCGTGGTGAATGAGGATTTTCAGGATTTCCAGGTGGTCCATGTGGAGGGCGATGAGGAAAGGCCCGGGTTTTGTGCCAGGCTGTGGAGATGTGGGCACCGTTTTCCAGGAGAAGGGACACCACTTCTGGCTTTCTATTTCTGGTCGCAGCCGCTATGGCGTTCAGGCCTTCCGAGTTGGACACATTCACTGAAGCCCCTTTAGAGATCAGCAGTTGGATCAGCTCAAGGGATGCATTGTTGCTGAAACAGATAGGTCTTGGATGAGGCAGTGTGGATCTGTCTGTCAAGTAGAGATGATGTAGATGTATTCTGCAAGCAGATGAAATTCTGGGAAATACAGAGTTAGTGTCCATGTTGGAGGATTTCATAACAACATGAATAGATAAGTAAAGTAAAATCATCTCGTAAAACTTGATACATGACCTGGTTTTTTTTTGTGAACGCAGTAAATGATTTTGAAATCAAATTTCGAATTAGTATTTCTGATAATCAAATGACAGACTAAGCTGATATATTAATGACATACCATATTCAGATTTTGATCTTTGGAACATATTTCCATCTTGAATTAAGTAAACACAAATCAACATACATACACGCATAAATGGTATTTTAAAACAAGAATTATAGCTAAAACAATACAAAGCAAAATGCTACCAGAGGTGATTACTATTTGAGCAGTGGTGATGAAACAGGTTATGGAGACACATAATGAAAGAGACAGGATGGGTGTATACTGAGAAAAAGTAGGTGTGTGATGTGGACATCCCTGACTGTACCCATGGCTCTCAGTTATGGGATGACAATAAAAGTTTTAAAATCATCTTCGTCGTCACCCATATCATCCCGTACCTAACGGCCAGAAAGAGTGGGGAGGTGGAGTTGACGTCTGTCCGCGCCCCGGCCTGCAGCAGGAGAGAGCATAGCTCCAGGCTGTTGTTGCTGGCAGCATAGGCCAGGGCGGTGTAGTTGGCATAGTCCGCCTTGTCCAGATTCACCGCCCTGGGGAAACGGCTCAGGATGGTGCGCACAGTGTCCCTGTGGTCCCACTTGACGGCATAGATGAGACAGGTGCTGCTGTACCTGTTCAGGTGAGAGTGCGCTTTCTAAATTCAGTCAAGCAGAAAAAAAAATATTTAAACCTTGAAATCTGGATCTTTATTTCGACATCTGCGCTGGTAAGAGGTAAGAAATAGTCATGGAAAATACAGGAGTTTTTGATGGTCACTGGAAAGTAAATGTAAGATTTTGTTTGGGAGTTGGGGAATAGTCTGACAAGAAGCTTCCATGCTGAGTAGGAGCAATCAAACACAGAAAATTCACACTCATTGAGGAAAACAAGATCAGGACAGTAAATAGCTTTGCTTCTGTTTGAAAACTAGGACCACACCAAAATGATATCCAAGTAAGGTGTAAGTAACTTTCATTCTAAATGCGCTGTCAATGATGGTCATAGTACTCATTATTTTGAGAACCTTGCAATTTGGAGAATGCAATTGTTGAAAAGACACTTTGTTGTTCAAATTTCTTTCAGCATTTTTTTTTTTTCACTGACAATATGATTTTGTCATGACAAAGGACAGGAAAAGTCTGGGGATTTATTTTTTTTAGCGACATTGTAGAAAAAAAAGACACACTCGAAAAGCTGACATTCTTTGACAAAATTCTGGTCACAAGTGAGTTAGTTCCCATGTGGATGCCTGGGGTCTTCGAGCATGAATTGCTCCTTCACCTTCTGGAAGTTCTGTGCTAGTAGCTGGCTCTTGTCTGTCACTCTCTTTGCCTCTGCTTTTATTTCATATTTCCCTTCCTTTACTATTCTTTGTTGTTTTTTTTTTTCTGTCTTTGTGGACGAGTCTCCTGCCTTGGTTCAGGAAACTTTTTAACCTTGATTTCATCATTTATGACATATTTGAACACCAAAAAAAAAAAAAAAGAAAAGAAAGAATGACACCAGCATCGATTTTATATCCAAATTTTCATTCATGTCGACGTCCATCAAGGATGATTTATCCACCATTTCTGACATTTATGGCCCAACTCTTTTTGTAATTTAGCGACAATATACTGAAAATTGTACGCCCTGTCCAGAATTGACACCGGCTGTCCATGTTGCAGGGTCTGTGTGTCCATGTGGCCTCTTTAATGTATCGTTTGTTATAATTAAATGCTATACGTTTTTTTTTTTTTTCTTTCTGTTTTTTTTCCCTTAAACCAGAATGGCGAGTGCTCTCAGCACAGTCTAGACTTATCCATCTCACTTTAGCTAACAAGTCATTAATGTACATTGTTTTTATTGGTTTTTAAGGACATTACTTTTTTTTTTCACATGATCTTTTGTCATGTTTGTGTTTGACAGCCCTGTGAAGGCAGTATTCACATACAGCTGTATGAATATGGGTAAGTTATAACGATGAAAGCTACAACTGTCACAAGTGAGGCTATTGGGAAGAAAGAAAAGGGCAGAATTTACAGAACTTGCTCAGGACTAGACAGAAACCACAAGGATGTGATCTTGGGTTTGAAATCAAACTGAAAACCTTTCTTTTAAAAAACCAGTTCCAGGTCTGAAATGTAGCATACTTGGTCTATACAAATTCATGTTGCCATTTCATGCTTTCATTTCAATTGCTGTGAATAGTTAGAACAATATTGTTATCCTTTAAAAATTGAAAGTGATCCTTAAAAACTTTGGTTTTGTATTTACAAGAAAGAATTTTCATCAATGAAGGAATCTTCCCATTTAATGTTTTAAACAGAGTTGAACTTAGTTGAAGAATTCCATAAGGATCAAGTCTTTCTGCTGGGCACTCGACCTCTGATCGGGTGGACATCTGCACCCAACTTTGGTAATCTTTGTTAAAATCTAGCACATTAAACCCTGATTGTGTTCTTAATAGTAAGTACAAGAAGAAGTTATTTCCTTTTAGTATCATTTTTCATTATGAGTAAACACATTTTGAATGATCTGGTGAGTTTGTTTCTATCTCTTCTTATTTCTTTACCTCTTGTTTTTTTGTTTTTTCATTTTTTTTTGGTTCTTAACCATGAGGCAAGTTTTAATCAAAACCATAGTGGATGTTCTAGCAACTAACTCCAAAAGTATAAATGACAAAACATTGTATATTTACCTAGCTGCAGAAAGTTTATTTACTGTGCAACAGTCAAGTTTTAAATCTGCATTTTATCACAAATGTAATAATACCATTTGTCAGAGTGTGAAATGAAGACGTTAAACAGGGTCTCTTCAACCTTTGTCAAGGAACTGTGCATCACTATACAAACGTAATGAAAATTTACTTTGGTTTAGAAAAATAAATTCTTTGATGCATGCACTTTTTGTGTGCTCATCTGAGATTTGATAGTATTAGTAAAGACGCACCGATCTTCTAACTGAACAAAAAATGAACAAATAAGTTAAAAAAACACTCTAGTCTTGGAAGGGTACTAGCCAGTTGCTATGTGAGGGCAGAAAGGGTTAATGCCTGGATTATTCAAGTCTTATTTGAACTCTCCCCCCTCCCCGCCAGCACCCCCCCCCCCCCCCCCCCCCCCACTTGTGAGTTGACTTCAACTCTGTGACATCCCCGATATGGCCCTTTTGCAGTCAGCTGGACAATAAACAACATTACCTTACCTTACCCCAGTCCCCCTCCCCAGTCCTTTTCCCTTCCCCCAAAAAAAAACATTTGCTCCCAACCTGTCCGTGGCATTGATGTCGCACTGGGTGTACAGGAGAGCATCCAGAGCAGCGTGGTTGCCACTCTTGATGGCCCTCAGCAAAGGCGTCTCCTTGGAGGCACTCAGCAGGGCCATGTTGAAACCATTCTTCTCCAGGACCTCGAGCAGCTCACGACAATGCTCCCTCTCCTTCTCCTCGCGGGGTAGGGTGTCTAGGACAGTGTGCAGGACGGTGGGGTTGTCCTGTCGGCCTGACTCTGCTCCGCTGTTGTTGAGGATCTTGTGGACAAAGCTCGTCAGTCTGTGCAACTGGTCACGGGACTCGCACTGCTGGAGAAGGATCTCTTGCATCCTCCATTGGATGCCGCGCTTATGTACAGGTCTGTTGAAATGGAGCGTTCCATATTTCTCTTCTTGCTCTCCGGGGTAACGAACTTGTTTCTGTGCAGTCTGTTGTCTGAGTAAAAAAAAAAACAAATGTATGTATTTTTAAGACAAGCTTATAGGTCTGTTGTTTAATTGTTGTCACTATTGCTTCCCAGGGTACCTTCATCCAGACACATGAAACGTCCTTTTACATCTGTGGAACCATAAATAATTTTTCTAATAAATTTTTGGTATCGTTCAGAAACGTAATTTATGTCAGCAAATTTTGGTGTCTGTGCATCAAATGTGAAAGAAAGAAGCATTTATGTCATTTGAACCAGAGACTTCTGACGAAGCGTGGGTCTTGGTGGACCCATACTTTAAACAGTGGTAATTGGATACTCTAGACATTTGAGCATGGGTTCTGGTGGACCGTCATCCTCTGTTCAAGTATAAAGTCTTGAGAACTGTTTTTGATGAGTGACGGTTCACCGGAACCTGCGACATCTGAATAGGCAGAAACACTGTAGGTGTAAAATACACAGTAAAGCCTTCGTAAAATGTATAAGTACCCTGGAGACCTGTAATATCTGGACTGTATTGTCTTGTCAAAGTTGAAAAAAAAAAAAAAAAAAAAAGAGGAAAGAAATTCAGCCATTTCACAGAGTATAACATCCACCACTGACTTCTGTTCAGACAGTCCGACTCTGTGACAAGATAATGTACTTTTTCAGAGGCATGAAATTAAAGATCGATTTGTCTATATATATCTATCAATAAAAGATTCTTCCTTAACATCATACCTAGTACCAGATACTTTCAGGCGACTCATGCTCACATTAGCCTTCACATTTATATCTTTTCCTCACTGGCATCTGTTTTGTCTCCAATAGCTGGGGATGTCACCACTCCCTGTAGCATCTGACTGGGATTGACAACTCCCACAAATATAGGTCTGAGATGGAACTCAAACTATCATTGCTTTCCCAGCCCGCAACTATCCCTGGTCTACCTGTTCAAGTTTTACTGATTTCATGTTGAAAAGCACCCAATATGATTCAAGGCAAATACATGTCATTTACTCTGTGTGTGTGTGTGTGTGTGTGTGTGTGTGTGAGTGCGTGCGTGCGCACGTGCGTGTGTGTGTGTGTGTGACAGAGAGACCATTTCGTGTTTATATGCACATACGGATTCTCTGAGCCCTCAGTGACAATATCAGAACTTGCATTCAGAACTTGCATTCAGAACACAAAAATCTTTCTTCACGTTTTGCAAAGTGTTGAAACATGCAAAGAAAAAACGCTGTTTTTTTTCCTTCCCTGGTCTGTGTTGCAAGACTACGTCTGTTACATCATGTAGGCCATGTGCAGGTCTACCAGTTAACACTGTCTGGATTACAATGATTGTTGACTGATATCAAGAACTGCTCAAAATTTAATTTTTGCCATGAAGCCTTCCATGTTACAGTTATTAAGTTGTACAAACTATGGATCTGCTTTCACCTTGATATAATGCACAATCCAGTGCATGTGCACACAGACAAACACACAATATATACATAGCTCATATGTGTGTGCACACATTTTCACACGTACACCAACATTTGAATGAGAGACTGAGACACAACAGAACACGGCTGTGGTTTTATGTACCACAAAGTGTATCTTTTAAGCACAGCATGTGTGTGTAATGTTCATGTGTCTAGCTACCAGATGAGTTTGCTCCTCTGTGTGTGTGTGTGTGTGTGTGTGTTAAAAGCACCCATAATCATCAAGTTCATTTAAGTTGGTTCATTTTGTTGTGTGATTATCTTGTATTTTCTACTGTTTAAAGAACCTATTATCATCAGTTAATTTACTCTGTGTGTGTGTGTGTGTGTGTACATTACGAGTTTGGTTTGGAAGCGCGCATATTACCTAGTTCTCTTGTGTGTGATTGTGCGAGTTCCTCCCCGAGTTTGACAAACGTAGAATACAAACTTCACGACCAACAGACTGCGAGCAACCCTAACACTCGATGCTCAACGAAACTGAAACTACAAGGGAGTCGACATCTTCAGGAGTATGGCAATCAGTAGGCCACTGGTAGCACCTGGCTCAAAGCATGTACACCAAGCTGCAATGAGAGAATGAATGACAGCTACAATCATACTTATTACCTGACCTGCCACAGACGACCATGGCCAGCACACACACAGCTGATTCATGGCATCGTGTTGAAAGATAATGGCAAACCGAACGGCTCTAGTTTCAGCACTGACGATCACCCGTCTCTGTCAACAGCACTGCTCGGTGAACGCTTTCTATCGCTCCCCCCCCCCCCCCCCCCCCCCCCCCCCCCCCCCCCTATTTTTTTTTCTGGCGTCTATCACAGGGTTTTGCGCATGCGCAAGGCTTGGCTTCATAAGGTCAAGTTGTCGTCTGCTTTGGTTGTCGTCTGCTCGGAATTCATTGCGCTCCGCTGTGAAGTGATATTATCGTCTCTGTAACCACCATAAATTATCACCGAGATGTTTGTAATCAGTGTTATGTATGAATCATTGCCTCATCATAATCTTTCA
>JADBJO010001519.1:315000-320000 GCA_016801955.1 Conus betulinus
AATATTTTCTGATCACATCACATTCTCGGGGCTCCTCCCTCCCTCCCTCCATCCCCCGTTTCCTTGTTTTCATGTAAAACTTTCGAAAATATACCAAGGAACGATATATATATATATATATATATATAAATATATAAAGGAAAAAAATAGAAAAAAAGGGGGGGGGGGGGGGGGGGGAGGGGGAGGGAGGGGGAAAGGGGATATAATTTAAGGACGAAGCAATTAAATCTGGGATAGATGTAGGATCCTACAACAAAATAGCTCAAAAAGCGACAGAAACTTGGTTTTAAAAAAAAAGAAAAAAAAAAAGGAGGGGGGGGGGGGGGGGGGGGGGGGTTAAGGTGTGTGTGTGTGTTTCGGAGGGGGGGGGGGGGGGGGGATATGGCTAAAGGACGAAGCCATTAAAACCTTGGGTGGATATGAAATCCTTCAACAAGATCGTGCAAAAAAACGACGGTACCGATAGTTCCGAAACTTGATTAAAAGGAAAAAAAAGAAAGAAAGAAAGAAAGAAAGAAAAAAAAAAACCAAGGGGGTGGGAATGTCTGCAGGGCGAAGCCATAAAATTTTTGGATGGATCGAAGATCCTTCAACATGATTACGCGAAAACGACAGAACAGAATTCATTGGAATTTGGCGAAAAAGTGGTTCCGGCGCACAGAAAGATCACATTAAAGTTTGATATAATCCGGATCCGGATCACAGTGTGGAGTCAGGATCGGTTTGAGTCTGGGTGAGCTCTGCGTTGTGGGAATGCGCGTCATTCAGGACCAGTTCAAACTGCAGCTGACATGCACTTTGGTTTCTTCCGTTCAATTAAGAAGCACAACACCGTCTGTGCGCAAAACGAAGAATTTTTTTTTTTTCAGTTTTCAGTTGCAAGATAATTATGGTTTAAAACAAAGTTGTTAAGCTCAGGTTTTGAATCCCCCCCCCCCCCCCCCCCCCCCCCCCCCCCCCCCCCCCAGTGACGCGTTCATGAGTGATGGTCCCAAACACTTACACAGGTGTATTTTCAAACTTTCCTTTCAGGCTCAGTTATGAAAGAGAACAGTACATCACTTCAGCACTTTTAAAGCAAAGCAAAGCAAAGCAAAAATATATATAAGCTAGTGTGTGTGTGTGTGTGTGTGTGTGTGTGTGTGTATACATCTGTTGATAATAAGACAGATTTATTTCCCTTTGACTGTAACACGACTTCGAGTGCTGAAGAGCTAACCAAGATGCACAAACATCTCACACAACCTTTCGGAGAAATACAGAGACCATCTTTATTATAGGAAGCTGAAGGAAAACGGGGGGGAAATAAAAAGAAGAAGAGAAGACGACTTAGAAACATCCCACTCCCCCCCACTCAACCACTCCCAAATCAACAACCTGTAAGTTCCGCTGGACCAAATGTCTCCTTAGATCTTGTTTTTTTTGTTGTTTTTTTTCTCCAAGATTGACAAGAATCAGTATGACGCGTAATAGGTAAATGGCCCTTTTGGTCAATCCTTGTCTGAAGGCAGTTTACATATTTTTACCGAATCGTGTACTCTGATACGTAGGCAAACTTAAAAATGTATGACGTAGATAACTGAAAATCAAACAAACAAACGAGTTTTATCCAGTCTGGTCTCTGGGCATCCGCTTGTTTCCGTTCAGATTTCATTTCGACTTCGGTACAAACGACATCAATGCAGTCTCTTCAAAGGCGAGGTGCTGCAAAGGAAATCTATTCTAATGATAGCATCAGAGGCGTCATTTTTGTTTTCTTCTTCATCTTCTTCTTCTTCTCCTTTCTTCTTCTCCCCTGCATTATGAATGATAGCATTGTGTCCGATTGGTTGAAGTCATTTTGCCCGCTGGTCATACCATGTGTCCAGAATCATTACGCCAGTCCCCGATTTAGATCCAAGTTACCGAGTCACTGGCCATTTTTTTTTTTTTTTTTTCTTTTTTCTTATTCGTATTCTCTTTTTTTTTTAAAGAGTGAAGAAGCTCCACGTTGCGTCCCATGTGATGAACGTCTCATCTTGAGACACATTCTGATTGAATGTGGGGAGCTACATGATGTCAGACATTAACACTTTCCGGCAAGCTGAATGAAGACCTTGCTTCCGGGATGTCCCCCCCCGGATTTGATTTTTGAGGTGTGTGTGTGTGTGTGTGTGTGTGTGTGTGTGTGTTTTAATTTTTTATTTTCTTCCTTCCCTTCTTTCTTTTTTTTTTTTTTTTTTTAACACGAAGTCAGTGTTTTTAAGATTTGATTTGATTTGACACACACACACACACACACACACACACACACACACACACACACACACACACACACACACACACAATTGAGTAGCAGGAGAAAACAAGTTCAGGTTAACAATTCTTCCATCATTATAATAATGATTTCACAAAGATTTGAAACTTGAAAAAAAAAAGGGGAGGGGGGGGGGGGGGGGGTACATATATATATAAATCAAACAAAAATTACGTTCACACACACACACACACACACACACACACACACACACACACACACACACACACACACCTCAAAAATCAAATCCGGGGGGAACATCCCGGAAGCAAGGTCTTCATTCAGCTTGCCGGAAAGTGTTAATGTCTGACATCATGTACATATATATATATATATATATATATATATGTATGTATGTGTGTGTGTATGTGTGTGTGTGTGTGTGTGTGTGTGTGTGTGTGTGTGTGTGTATTTTTTTTTTCTCTCAGCCGAGATATGCTTTCGCGATCGACAGGCCTTAAAAGCAACATGGTTTGATTTGAAGTTACCGAGTGCGTTAATAGCCTACTCTATTTTGGTTTAGAAAGATTTGCGCGCCATTGGGTGTGTGTGTGTGTGTGTGTGTGTTGTGTGTGTGTGGTGTGTGTGTGTGTGTGTGTGTGTGTGTGTGTGTGTCTTTCTTCTGTCTTTGTTTTTTTCTGGCCTATTCATAAGATGTAGCAGCAAGGCAGAATGTAACCAACACCCACACAGTTATCACTGTATTAGGCCTTGCTTTTAAAGGGGTGTGTGTGTGTGTGTGTGTGTGTGTGTGTGTGTGTGTGTGTGTGCGTACGGAGTCAATCATCAGCGTGAATTGGGTCTCGAGCGCTTCTCAAACAAAGAAAATGAACCCATCCTGTAGCCTAAGTCTTCCATTTCCGTCATCCAGTGTGTCGTCGGTTTCTCTTTGCAAGTGAAAATGTATTTGTCATTGTGTCTTTGTAGGTGTCAAGTTCCCCCCCCCCCCCCACCTCCTCAACTCTCCCCCCTCCCCCCACCCCCCTCCTCCCCGCCCACTATATACCTAAACCTCTCTTGTCTTTGTAGGTGGTCGGTCTTATTTGTCTCCCTTTCTGTCTTTGGAGTGATCAGTCTGTTCGGTTGTCTTTTTGTCTTTCTAGGTGATCAGTCTCTTGTCATGTCTCTAAAGTATTTTTGCAGATGAGCAGTCTGCCCTGTTTGTCTGTATTAAATGATTTTAAGTTTTAAATACTAGAAGGGCTGTGGATGGATTTGAAGAATATTATTCTGAAAAAAAAAAAATAAAAGAATAACCCGAACCGAGATGTATGGTTTTGATATTGATGTCTTGCTGGCCTAGCAGCTCTTTTGAGAAAATCTGATATTAACGATTGTTTAATTAAGAAAAAAAGATTATTTGCTTTTTGCGATGTTTTAGACAACGACAACAACAAAGAAAGAAACACACACACACACACACACACACACACACACACACACACACACACACACACACACACACACACACACTAAACTACGTAATAGCAAGTAAAAGTACGTCAAATCAAAAGAAAATGGTAAACACGATCTTAACGTAGTGTGTATACACACACGTACCTGAATACATAATGATATACACGATACAGTAGAACGTTGTATAATATGACACAATATAGTACAAATCGTATACGTTTAATATACACCTAGTATGCAGATTAAACTCCCATAAAGCTGCTGTTGCCCTTAAAAAGTTAATGATCCCATGGCGACATAGGAGTGACTTTGCAAAGGCGCTTCTTAATACATTAGTTTTCTCTGATCATGTGAATGGTTGAGTTTCACGTTCTCATAGCGAAAGCTTTTAGGGACATGTCTTTCATTCACGGTAGTCTTTGGTGTCATTGGATTTAAGAGATTCGTGGTGCGGTTGGTCATTGTTGTTATTCGACGGTGGTAGTCGTGAAAATTGTCTCCTTTCGTTGTAGTTGTTGATGTTCATTTTGTCTTCTTCTGGGGTGGGTTAGAACCAGTTGTCGAGTCCAGAGGATGTCAGGACATTGGCCAGCATCCTCATGGGTTGTGTCCCGAGGGTTAGGGTGCGGCAGTAGAAATTCATGCATCCGTAGTTGGTGTGTTTGTCTGTAGTCTCGCATGGTGGTCATGGCAACGGTGAGGGCGGTGCAGTCACTCAGGGCATGCTGGAGAGAGGCCTGTGACTAGCATTGGCAGGTCAGGCCCAGGAGGACACATCTGTGGCATCCTGTCCTGATCCGTTGGAGGGTTTGCTGGAGTCATCGGGGAAGTCGGAGTTGTGGAGTTTTTCTTTGCATGGGGATGAACACCCATCCTCGCTCGGCACCTCGGGCCTTCAGAGCGTCGTTCCTGATGTCGTAGGCGGCTTGTCGGGCTTTGCTGGTAACTTCAGCCAGAGATAGTCGTAGGCTGACTTGGTGGCCAGTTCTTGTGGCGATTTTGGCGGCACAGTCCGCTATGTCGTTGCCCTTGATTCCTGTATGGGAGGGCAGCCACATCAGGGTAAGGTCTGTTCCTTTACAGATAATTTGGTGAGCCAGGAACAGGATTTCGGCTTGGAGCTCCTGTCGGTTTTTCATCCTGCCTGTCGACAAGGTCTGGAATGAGGACTTGGAGTCCGTTAGGGTGATCACAGCCTGGGGAGGTCTTAGCGTCCTTCTCTGATGACGTTTCATCCGAAGAAATGGGAGTGTCAGGGCTCGGTGGAGGGAGGAGGGGAGGGTGGTGA
>JADBJO010001519.1:325000-330000 GCA_016801955.1 Conus betulinus
CCATTAATCAATATTTTGACGGACAATGGACAACATATCAGGCATGGCAATAAAGACATTTGAGAGGGAGAGAGAGAGAGAGAGAGAGAGAGAGAGAGAGAGAGGGGGGGGGGGAGGGGGGGGGGGAGGGTGACAGATAGGCAGAGCGACAGATAGCATTGACAAGAATCCAACAGACAGACAGAGTCAGAGAGAGAGAGAGAGAGAGAGAGAGAGAGAGAGAGAGAGAGAGAGAGAGAGAGAGAGAGAGAGAGAGAGAGAGAGAGAGAGAGAGAGAGAGAGAGAGAGAGAGAGAGAGAGAGAATCTGCAACAATATAAATAATCATAAATTACTTTATGATTTGTCCATCAAATATTTTTTCAGTGCTTTTTTAAACAGTAGTTTAGAAGGACATGTTTTTTAAAGAAGAAGATAAATTGTTCCATGCCGTTCCTCCAGAATATATGAAGCTAGATTTGTAAAGAGATTGTTACGGGGTCTAGGAAACGAAAGTTTGTGAACATGTCTATTTTCATTATTTGCAAAGTTTCGGATAATTTTCTTTGGAGCTATTCCCTTAACTACTTTATACATGCATAAACATTTATTAAAAAAGAGTCTCTCTTTGAATGGAAGAATATCTAACTTTTTATAGTCATCACCTGTCAAGGAATTAGATTTAATTGCACCAACTTTATAGCTCTCTTATGTAAACGATTGATTTGTTTTCAAAATTTGTTTCACTAGAATTATCCCATAACGTAGACGCATAATCAATGAGAGATAAAATATGTGCATGAAAAAATAATTTCCTTGACTGACTGGAGATTCAGAAAATGTTTATTTTTGATAATTGATAAATCCTTTTTGAAAGACGTTTTCCAAGGTCAGTAATATGGTCGTACCACGTTAAATCATTATCAATGATAGCCCCTAGTACTTTATGAGATGTTACCTCCTCAATCCTTTGGTCATTGACATATAGCGCTGTGAACGGGGACCTCATTTTCTTTTTTTTGCCGTGTAGTCACATACATACATTTCGTTTTATTTTGCATTCATTCAGGGACATGTGGTTCATTTCTGTCATTTAATCAATCTGTCGATGTTGTTCTGAAGGTTATTTACTAAATCATAGGATTATCACTGCTAAACTGTAATGAAGTGTCATCAGCAAACATTTCACAATCACAGTCTATGTATAAAGGCAAATCATTTATGTAAATAGAGAATAGGAGAGGTCCTAATACTGATCCCTGTGTGGAACACCAAATTCCAAATTGAGTAATTCTGACCGTCTGCTACAAATTTCAACAAGTTGTTGACGATCAGTAAGAAAAGATCTAATGAAGTCTATGGCCTGGTTCGATAGCTTATAGTGTGCAAGTTTTTTCATGAGAAGGGAATGGTTTATAACATCAAAGGCTTTAGCAAAGTCGACAAAAAGGATTCCAGTAAATTCGTTATTATTTATATTTGACAGGCAATAATCAGTAAGCTGTATAAGAGACGTATGGCAGGAGTGATTTTCTCTAAAGCCTGACTGATTTTCATGAATCAAATCATAATGCTTAAAGTGAGAATATAATTGTCTTTGAATATGTCTTTCAAGTGGTTTTGACAAAATGGGTAATATTGAGATAGGTCTATAGTTAGACGGATTGGTGGAATCACCCATTTTTGTACAAAGGTATGACTTTGGCTTGTTTGAAAATATAAGAGGAAATTGTTTTTTATCAATGCACAAGTTGTAAATATAGGTGAGTGTATCAGCGATAGCAGATGAGGCAATTTTCAGTATCCTTCCATCATTCCATCTAAACCTCTTGTTCCAGATTGTTTTAGACACATTAGCCCATAACACACTTCATTTACTGAAATTGACGGTATAGTGAAGTTGAGGAGATGTTTTTAGAACAGCAATATTGCTTTAGTTCACGTAAATCATTTTGATTTGTATTATCATTTACTATTATGTCCTTAGCAACATTTGCAAAATGAAAGTTCAAATCTTCCGGTGAAATATCCTTTATTGGATTCTTAACTTTGGAGTTCGATTTACCATTAGTTAAAAGATTAATAGCCTTCCAGATCGATTTTGAATTCTGAGAAGAGAATAACAAATCTGAAAAAATATTTTTTTTTCGCTTTTCGTTTCATGGAATTCACTTTTTTTCTTTGTTTCTAAATTTTTCTTTGTCCTTTGACTTGAGTAAATGATCTCTTTTATGTATATCATTGTCTATTTCCTTCGTCAACCACGGGGGTTCATAGTATGTTTTACTCGTTTTCTAACAAAGGAGCATGTTTCTCATATATTGAACTGAAAATGTATACCCAGTAATTGACTGCTTCATCAGGGTTTCTTATCTGGTAAACATAATCTAAGCCCGAGGAAAGTAAATCATCAAGAAATGCATTTTTGTCAAAATGTGTGAAAGATCTGTAAAAGATTTCCTTATGTCCCAGCTTAGGAATTTTTACACCTTTCTTCATCCATGTAAAACAAACAGATGAATGATCACTGCATCCGATTTGAACAGAACATACTTCCACAATATTTGCTCTTGAGGTGACGTAAACATGATCAATTAAGGTTTCCGAGTGTTCAGTAATGCGTGTTGGTCGATCGATGATTTGTTCTAATCCATACATTGAATAACTGCGACTCCATTTTGTTCCTGGTATTGTCAAATCAATATTAAAGTCACCCAAAAAACAATCAATTCTTTGGATGCTAAGATAGCAGAATCCATCATCAATTAAACTTATCATACCAGTCAGTTGTTTCGGCTGGGTTTCTGTATAGAAATCCTATAATAATCGGTTTACAATGTTTAAGACTTATTTCTATCCAAACAGATTCAATGCCATAATTCTCTAAATGTGACAGTCTTTTAAATCTTACTGAATTTGCACAATATAAAAGTAATCCTGTTGATTTTGGTGCAAATGGATCAAGTCGGATTGTGTCATAATTCGGCATGTACATATCGGAATCTGGTATCATATCCGTTAATCTGGATTCAGCTATGCAAAAAAACATGAAAGTTATTCCCATTGTTGTGTAAAATTGTAGCAATATCATCGGTCTTATTTCTGGCACTGTTAATATTTAGATATCCAACACGAAGCCCCTCGTGTGAGGGCCATGTATTTAACGTAGAAGTCATCATATTACCACTTTAACATTCATTATACAAACCACAGGCCTATGCACAAAGTAACTTCTTATTACAAAGTGATGGGTAGTTAAATATACACAATATAGCCAAAAACGGTAAACTGTTGAATGAAAAACAAGACAGATTATGTCTATTAACTTTTATCAATATGAGACAAATTAACAACGTACATCAAGGAAAATAACATGAAACGTTTTATCAAGAACACACTGTTAACAAGGTTTGTAGGCTACAAAATCAATCTTTACGCCAAAAGAACGAAAAGCAAAGATGATGAAAATGGTAGATCGAAAATGCGAATAAACAAGGAGACAAGAATGACATATGCATACAATCAGAATCAAGTATTAATTATTTTGTAATAACAGTGCAGTGACTTCCATCAAAGCCGGCAGGTGCAACACTCGGGTAATAGCACACACACACACACACACACACACACACACACACACACACACACACACACACACACACACACACACGCGCGCGCGCACGCGCGCGCACACACACACACACACACACGCGCGCACACACACACACACACACACACACACACACACACACACACACACACACACACACACACACACACACTCAACTAGCAAGGTGGCGCGGTTGCATTTGTTGACTGTTCATGTATGCCATCAAATTGAACAGAAATTGATTATATGGCATAGTGGGTGGTGTTTGTGTCATAGGCACATTATTATGATTGCCCACTAGGTCATAAAAAACTTCCATTGGGAACCGGAGCAACAGGGTTCATTGCCTGACTAGGGGGATAGGGCGGCGGAACATGAATTGCCTGACCGCTGTTATACAGGGAAGAGGGGGGAAAGGAGGTCGAAGGTCGGGGGGCACGATCAGACGCGCTTGAAGTTTGTTGTGGCAGTGGGTTGTCTCTATGAAAAAGAGTTGGATAATGATTCATGGACTCTATTGGCGGATAATCGGCAGATGGTGCATTGCTTTGCTGGCTGTAAACCGGGGAACTGTTCTGTTGATTCTGAGAGGAATACATGTTATTTACAGAACGGTTGGAGCTGGTGTAGTTGAACTGAGAATGCACAGGTACTTTCCGTCTGAAATTAAAATCACGTTGAGAGCGAAAGATCTGCTTGAAATTAACTGCCAGTTTGGCTGTACCTGCTTCGCTGGGGTGAATAAGATTTCTGTACAGGACAAGTTTAGGTTTTCCTGCAGTGGTTGTGAATGTCGTGTAGTTGTCAATAAAGTCAGCTTTCAGCATTTCACAAGCTGTTTGCATATTGAGATTTGATGGTAAAATAATGGTATTGAGGTGGTGTTTGCCTCTAGCTGGTATTATGGAACTAAGGACTACTTTGGCATTTGGAAAAACCTGAGTGGCTAGGTGAATGAATCACACCAAGTTTCTTTAGAGACTTCTCCGGTAGTCCTACAGTCATTGACACCTACATGGATGATCAACACTTTGAGATCTGAAAAACGTTGTGATTATGTAGCCAGTAAAACCAAATCGCTAGTAGACATACCTGAGACACAAATTTTGGATACAATGTCTTGTCTTGATGCTATTCTGCGTAGGTCAATGTTTCTAATGACAGAGTCGCATAAGTAGAACCGAAGTTCTCTCAGATACTGAACGTGTTGACAGAATGTCCTGCACACGTTGTTTGCTGTTTATATTTCTATCATTTGCTTCTGGCTGATTTGAAGTAACACTAGAGTTTGGCTTTGAGTGCATACTGTTGTCTAGGGGTTCAGATATAATCTCCCTTTCCTTAATAACATGACTTGATGGCTCAGATGTCTGGGTGGAGTAGCTGTGCTGTTGAGAGGGATCCTGGTGGTC
>JADBJO010001519.1:337500-340000 GCA_016801955.1 Conus betulinus
CACAAGACAAAACACGACGTGTTTCGACCTCTTAGGTCTTCTTCGGGCAAGATACAAGACAAGTCACATTGAATGAACCCTATACTTCTAGCTTCATTAGACTTTTGAAGAAACGGGTATTTGTTAATTTATTTGTTGAGAGAGAGAGAGAGAGAGAGAGGGGGAGAGAGAGAGAGAGAGAGAGAGAGAGAGAGAGAGAGAGAGAGAGAGAACTGGTCAATGTAATGAATCTAGGGCCAGTAGTCGCCTTCGTGGGCGAAACACAAACTTATACAACATGAACTATGGTTGCATCATGAAACGATAGCGAAAGAGGGAAAGCGTGGAAAGCGGGGGGGATGGGGGGGGGGGGGGGGGGGGGGGGGGGGGGGGGCGGGGGGAGGGTAGACAAAGGTAGGGTACAGGCGACTAATTATCAGTCATTGCTCAGTCCCTCCGCTGTAATGGCTGACATCAACGGGGGGGGGGGGGGGGGGGGGGGGGGGGGGGGACTGAACGTCAACAAAAACGAAAAGAACGGAGTGATTACAACATGGGGAAAGTGAAAAGACATCCCCCCACCACCACCCCCCACCCCCCAACTTATTCATGAACTTGCAAGAGGTTAATTAAGCGACGGAACCTCCAAACGCCATTCAAACTTTTTATCAGTCAGCACAGCTGGCACTAAATAGCCAGACAGCCCTGTTGTCCAGTCCAGCAGGGCTGTTTGCAGCCTTAATGTGACGTCCGTGTCGGCTGAGGTGTCAACACTGCAACACGACATGGCACGCGGATGAAATGATATTAATGTCGCTCCCTGCATCATCATCACCCGGAGTCACGGACTGGTTTGCCAACGCCAAGCGTTTTCCTTTTTTCTTTCTTTCTCTGATTCTTTTTCCCCCCCCCCCCCCCCCCCCCCCCCCTTCTCTTTCTTTCTTTTATAATTTGGATGAATGAATGAATGAATATTTAATTTAATGTCTGTTCACAGGAATAGTGATTTTAGACACCATGCAAAGGTTAACCCCCCCCCCCCCCCCTTCCCCCTCCCCGCCCTTCAAAAATAAGAACAAGTGAAATAAAACTTCAAAGTAATCTTCCAACAGGTGTGGATAGAATAACTTTTGCAATTAAGATAATGTCAATTTCTTCATCATTCAAAACGTCCCTTGTGTTATCATATTTCAGAAAAAAAACTCCATATTATTCATTCGGTATCTAGCGAGCAAAATTGGGCATTCTAATAGTAAGTGATGAATTGACAGTTTAAGATTGCAAATACAATTAACTTTTGCGTACTTAGCTTTCCACGAGTTTAGTCGTATTTTGTACATTAAACTAATTAATTTGGATGGACAGCAGTTTTGTTGTTGTTGAGTTTTGCATTCTTTTATGGCCAGTAGTAGTAGTAGTAGTAGTAGTAGCAGTAGTAGTAGTAGTAGTAGTAGTGGTAGTTGTAAGCATAGTAGTAGTAGTAGTGGTGGTAGTTGTAAGCTTAGTAGTAGTAGTAGCAGTAGTTGTAGTGGTAGTTGTTGTATTATGATTATTATCATCAGTGGAAGCAGTAGTAGTATTCATGTTACTGTTATATTTGTTATTATTACCATAAGAATATTAATAATAGTGATAACAATAATGATTAGTAGTAGTAGTAGTAGTATTGTTGTTGTTTTTATAATTTTATTATCATTATTATCAGCATTGTCTTTATTATCATTATTTCTCTTCTGTAGGTTCAGTTTTAGTGTAGTAACAGTCCAACTGATCCTGCAGAGTTGTTTTCAAAGCTGTCACCATGTAGAATAAGTTCCATGAAACAACGAAGGCTACAGCTGTATGGAGTTGTCATAAAGGGAGAGTCTTCTGATGGGGGCATACAGTTTCATCATATCAATTATTGTGTGAATGTGAAAACAGCTGTTTTGTGTATGAGAAAGACGGTAACTATAAGAGAAACAGCAATGTTCTTCTTCCTTTTTTCTTTTTCTTTTTTTTTTTTTTTGTTGTTGCTTGCATGTTTGTTTGTTTCTTCTTCTTGTTCTTGTTCTTGTTCTTGTTCTTCTTTACCTTCTTCTTGTTCTTCTTTACTTCTTCTTCTTCTTCTTTTTTTTTTATTCTCCTTCTTCATCTTCTCTTTCTTTTTTCTTCTTCTTCTTTTCTTCTTTCTTCTTCTTAAATCCTTCCCCCAACCGCTTTCAGTTTGTTTCGAGGAATAAAAAGTGCTAGTAACTAATGCGTACATTGCAGAGAACAACGACATATCAACTCTGCATAGTATGAGGGAAAGATCCTCTTCGTAACTTGCATTGTGAAAAGAAAGATGTTCTTTCCGATACCCTATAATGACTCAAAAGAAAGAAAGCGGCTTTCTGACGTCCGTGAGCTCTGAGCAGTGATTGCCTTCGGCCTTCTTCGTCTTTCCCTCGCGAGAGCTAGTGTCACGTACCACTCTAATGACTGCGCAGTGATCCCGTGACATCATCAGCGCGCATGCGCAAGTGGTCCTGGAGACCCG
>JADBJO010001519.1:345000-350000 GCA_016801955.1 Conus betulinus
GCAAAGTTTGAGCGCTTTACATTCTATACTTTGAAGCTTCTTTAACAGATATTTGGGTGCACTAAAAAACACTTTCTGCACGTATGTTAATTTTGATCTTATTAGACATTTACATAGATAGATTAGAGTGGATGTGTCTTGTCCCCATCTCTGTGTACTCACAATTTTGAGAGTTTTCCTTGCTTTTGTCAGCAAAAAATCTATGTGTTGATTCCAAGACATTTTCGATGTGAAGTTAACGCCCAAAAACTTGATCTGTGAAGCATAATTAAGAACTATTCCATTCATTTTGAAAATAGGCATTTTGTCGGGATTCGAGCCACTGTTGAATAAAACAATCTTTGTTTTTTCTGCAGATAAACTTAGTCCATTCTTTGTCAAGTACTCTGTTATAATGTCGAGCTCTTTTGATACACTTTTTTGGTATGGTTTATGCTACGTAGTGGGGTTTTCTTTTTTAAGGTACTTCCATCCATATGCATATATCGTCAGCATACTGAATTAAGATGACATCTGTAGATATTTTACTGGGTAAATCATGCATTAGTAATGAAAATAGGAAAGGAGCAATAACTGATCCTTGAGGGATACCCATGGTAAGAGTCTTTTAGTTGAATACGTGTTCCCTATTCTAGTTTGAATTTTTCGATTCTTTAGAAAACAATTGATATAATCATAAATATGACCAGACAGACCTATGTTTTTTAATTTAAGTAAGAGCCGAGAATGCCAGACTTGATCATAAGCCTTATTTATGTCAAAAAATGTCGCTAATATACATTTACGTCTAGCAAATTGCTTTTTTATGTTGTTGTAAGTTTCACTAATAGTTCTGTTGTCGATCTACTCTTTCTGAAGCCAGCCTGATTTATAGGCATTATTTCATTCTTCTCACAAAAGTGTGTAAGTCTGTTTAAAACGATTCTTTCCAAAAGTTTGCATACATGGGATGTTAATGCTATAGGTCTATAACTGTTTATGTCTGTGCAGCTTTTGCCATGTTTGTGAATGGGAACCACGATTGATTCTTTCCAAATTTTTGGCATATCACCATCACACCAGCATTTTTGAAATATTTCATACAGGAAATTGATAAAATTTTCAGGCAGATTTTTAGCATTTGATTCGAAATTGCGTCCAGTCCCACCTATGTTTTTTTTTTTTGGGATGGATTTTATTGCATCTTTGAGTTCCTGAAGCGTTAGATGTGCATTAATATAGTTTGTGTTATCAGGAATAGGATCTTTGTAAATTTCTTTTTGCTCTTCTTGGTCTCTATACTCATTACAAATCTTTGATAAACCATTTTCACAGCTGACATTAGCAAACATGTTAGCGAAGGCTTCAGCTTTCTGCTGGACACTTGGTAAGGGATTATCATTTTGTTTTATTGGATATGTTGGAAACTTAATGCCATTTTTCATTACTTTTATCTCCTGCCAATTTTTCCTATATCCTTATGTTCCTTTATTTCAGTTTTGCAAAATGTGGACCAGTAGTGCTGCTTTGCGTCTTGGATTATTTCATCACTATGCTTACTAGCCATTTTCATTTCTCTCTGTTTTCTGTCTTTTTGGTCTGTTTCTTTGTCCCTGATATATATCTTATATTTTTCTTTCTTTTCATCAACAGCACGCTTGCAGTCATCATTCCACCATACATTTCCTTCGTGCTTCCCTGGTTTAGATATATGTATCCTTGGAATAGAATTATCTGCAGCTGCTATAAGGGAAGACTGAAATAAAGTGTAAAGATCGTCTACGTTAACTGTGCTTGTAATATCTATGGTCACAGTTTGAAGAAAAAGTTTTATAAGCTGACCAATCTGCATATTTATAATTGTATTTAGGAAGTATGTCAGGTTTTGTTTCTCTTTGTTCTATCTTTTATTGATAGAAATTTTAATGGGAGTGTGGTCAGATCCTAGCAAGTCATGTCAGGATTCCATGAACAATCTGTTGCAAGTGAAGGAGATATGAAAGTGAGATCTATAGCTGAGGGTCTATGAGTTGCTATATCAGGGATGCGGGTAACATTTCCATTATTTAACAAATACAAATTTGAGTCTGCTATGTTATCAACGAATCTGTTGCTTGTGATGTGTGTGCAGTTATTATCCCAGAAAGGAGCATGCGCATTGAAATCTCCCCCTATCACCCATTTGTCTTGCTGGTCTTGAAAGTTTTTCGACCAGTCAGTGTTCATGTCATCTGGACCTCTAGGTAAATATACAGAAGCAATGTTAAGAACAAAAGATGTGGAAAATCTGACAATGACAGCACACGATGATACAATGTCAATGTCCAGAGGGGCTGGTGAAGTTCGTTGGCAGTGGTCCAGTCCTTCACGAACATAAATAGCAGTTTGAACGCGATTAGAGGGATCAGACTGTTCATAAACGGGGTGATAATAAAAACCTGATATTTTTGGTAAGGCACTTTTGTTGACGTTCAAGGACTGAAGGAATAAAATTTGGTAGTTGTTATGGACCAAATACTGATTAAGATAAGCGAAGTTTCTTGCAAGAGAACGAGCGTTCCATTGCAGAATATTAATATTTGACACTTTACATTTTTTCATCTTATGTTTTGGAAAAACAATTAGGTATTAGCTAAATCATAACACAATGAAAGTAATAATAATCGCAATTAAATATCAGCTAATCATAACAGCCGAAGAAAAAAAAAAATGAAATGTTAGTTTTGCGGAGAAGTCCACTGTAATGTCAGTAGAACCAGGGCGGGGGAAACGCTGGAGGATAAAAAACCATAGCCCCTTTGGTGTTGATGAAGGGATGATCTCCTCCTAGGCCTTTCCCAAAACAATCGATGGAGGTGCTGCCCTAGGTTCCTTGCAAGAACGCATGCTCCTCTTGAAGTGGGGTGGATGTCGTCCCGATTGAGGAGTCTGTAGTCACTGGCCCGCAGGTTATCATGGCTGATGAAGGTAATATCATCTTCAGAGACGAGCTTCGACTTTGTAAAGGCATTCAGTAGTTCACGCTTGATGTTGTATGTTTTATTTCTGACAGGTGCCACTTGGCTTATCGCTATCTTTGCCTTTCGGGAACTGCTGTTTGATGTTCAACACAGACCTGTATAGCTTTGTGCTGATGTCTGATGGTTCCTTTGACTTGATGTCGTTAAGTCCGACATGCAGAGCAACGCAGTCTGGTTCAGGATGGAGTTGTTTCTTCGCTTCTTCTATTGCTGCTTCACAGTCACTGACTGTGAATACTTTTTGTGAATACTTTTCGTTTGGCAATCTGTAATCCATATGACCGGCCCAGCCGATTGCCGTCAATTTTGTTCAAGACAGAATCGTGAAGAAGCAGAACACGAGGAGCATTAGAAGAACTTGCGTCATTTTCATTGTTGATGTCATGTCTTCTGTTCTGCATGTTGTTTGTTTTTGTTTTTATTTGTTTTTGCTTGGTTTCTTACCTTTTCTTGATGTTTTTCTTCGTAATTCTTATTTTGCCCTGTTGCCAGATTGTGTTTAGCAGCATCGGCATATGAACTGAAATTATTTTTTAAGTCAGTTTGTGTTTGGGCGTCACTAACCTTTTTAGTGCCGTTCAGATCTAAATCGTGAGATGCAGCTGCTTTCGTTGCCTGCACTTCTGTTTGCTCCCGAACAGTCGTCTCCAGTGCTGAAATTCTTCCACATAATGACGAGATGACTTCAGTCATTTCTTTCAGCTGCGACAGAATGGACATGTCAGATTCCGTCAGGCACCGACTTTCCATTCTATAGCTTGCTTCATCGGACTGATTTTTTTCTCTCTGCTTCCGAAGCTCTTTCGAGGCCTTTTGTCAGGTCTTGGCCGTCCTCGCTTTTGTTGCCCAGTTTTTTACCATTGGTGCTCCCCGATTTCTTTGATTTGTGATTTTGTGGGGAGTGTGGACACTTCCCATACTTCTCGTCCTTGCCATTCTTTTGTAGATTGCGTTAAACCCTGACAGTTGTAGTTCAGAGACTTGCGTTTTCCGCCATTTTGGTCACGTGTGTGTGTCTCTCTCTCCATCTCTCTCTTAATGTATCCTCTCTCTCTCTCTCTCCCTGTTGTGTGTGTGTGTGTGGTGTGTGTGTGTGTGTGTGTGTGTGTGTCGCTGTCATTCTCTGTTAATGTATCCTTTCTATCTCCCTCCCTCCCTCCCTCCTCTCTCTCTCTCTCTTAATGTATTCTCTCTGTCTCTCTCTCTCTCTCTCTCTCCCTCTCTCTCTCTCTCTCTTAATGTATCCTCTGTCTCTCTCTCTCACTCTCCCCCATCTCTCTCTTAATGTATCTTCTCTCTCTCTCTCTCTCTCTCTCTCTCTCTCTCTCTCTCTCTCTCTCTCTCTCTCTCTCTCTCTCTTAATGTATCTTTCGACTTTCTCTCTTAATGTATTTTCTGTCTCTTTCTCTTTTCTCCCTCCCCCCCTCCCCCCCCCCTCTCTCTGTCTCTCTCTCTCTCTCTCACTTTCTCTCTCTCACTGTCTCTCTGTCTCTCTCACTCTCTCTCTCTCTCTCTCTCTCTCTCTCTCTCTCTCTCTCTCTCTCTCTCTCTCTCTTCATGTAACTTTAGCAAACTTTGAGGGCTGTCTTTTGGACAGACTTAATTGTGGCTTTGTATATGGGGCAAGCTAAAATGGACAGCGTGCTATAGTAATACCACTGAGAGAACGGGAAAACTGGAGACGGCTGACAATGGGGGCTGACTCAAAGTACAAACATTCATTGTTTACAAGTCTGAAGGCAAACAGATGGAGACCGGTATAGTTTTACTGCAAAGCCAGTAAGTGAATCACGAGACACATGTTACAGAATAACGTCATCGCAGCAGAAGAAACATTTGGTGGGGACAAAACCAGCTAGCTAGCAACACTTGTGTTACGACATTTTTTGTTTTGTTTGTTTTCCATCTCTCTCTCTCTCTCTCTCTCTCTCTCTCTCTCTCTCTCTCTCTCTCTCTCTCTCTCTCTCTCTCTCTTTCTCTCTCTCTCTCTCTCTGTCTCTG
>JADBJO010001519.1:355000-375000 GCA_016801955.1 Conus betulinus
ATTTTCAGTCAAAAAAAAAAAAAAAAAAAGAAAGAAAAAAAAGCCAAGCTGTCCCCTTCATCCCCCTCCCCCTCCGCCCTCTCACCTTCCCCCAGCTCTCCTTCCCCATCCCCCCCCCCCCCCCCCCCCCCCCCCCCCCTCCTCTCCTCCTCTCTCTCTCTCTCTCTCTCTCCTTCTCGCGCTTCGACCCAGTGCAGTACTCGATCAGTCCGATCGTAAGCGTGAGACACAATGGACGATGTGATCCTCTTCGCCGTTTCATCTTCTGGGGGCAGGGTCTATGCCGCGTTCGGAACTCTTCTTCGTAACTGTCTTCGTAACCTTGTTCGTTGGCCAAAAACCCACGTAGCAAAGAAACGTTTTGTAAATGAGGCGCTCTTTAAGCACGACTCCCAACACATTGCCAGCGGTCTTAGTCTGACGTGATACGAGGCGCACGTAAGGGCTGAGGGCACAGAACATACAGTCGCACAGTGCACAGAAGAGAAATACATTGAAACACAAGTGCAATATAAACAAGACGACACAGTGCAGTTGAGTAACGATGCAGAGCAACTACAACTCAGCACATCGTAGCACAACGCTGGTGGTACAACTCGGTGCGGTAGAACGTGACAATACAGTGCGACACCGCATTGGTTTTGAAGGGCTTGGCATAACGTACTCAAACACAATAGGTACAACAAACACATTGCCCTTATACACACACACACACACACACACACACACACACATGTACACACACACATGTACACACACACACACACACACACACACACACACACACACACACACACTAACTAACACTAACACACAAACACTCTCTCTCTCTCTCTCTCTCTCTCTCTCTCTCTCTCTCTCTCTCGCACGTTGGCGGGCGCGCACGCGCATACACGCACGCGCGCGCGCGCGCGTGCACACACACAGACACAGACACAGACACACACACACACTCTCTCTCTCTCTCTCTCTCTCTCTCTCTCTCTCTCTCTCTCTCTCTCTCTGTCATTCGCACATTCGCACACACACACTGTTTGTCAACAAAGAGTCATTTTAATTTAACACACACATCTGTTGAAACAGAGATGAACGGGAAAAGTAAGCAGACCCGACTGGAATTTAAACTCGACGGTCCTTGCCTAATCGGACCAGCATTATACACATTTTGATATTGACAGACCGGCTGAAGAGGGGACGGAGAGGGGGTGGGAGGGGGGGGGGGGTGTGGGGGGGGGGGGAGAGGCAGGCATGAGATGAGCTGGGTAGCGGGAAGTGGTGGGGTGGTGGGGGGGGGGGGGGGGGGGGGGGGGTGATACAGATGTTGCAGCCGTTACTTTCATAACAGTTTCTATATCCCCACCAGGGAAGACGGGGAGTGGATATCGTCTGTCTGACTGTGCATGTGTTTTTGTGCGACTGTTCTCTTCATGAAGAAAAGCGATAGCGTCACTGATTATGAACAGCCGGTTTTAATTTGGAAACTAGTGGCTACGAGTAGGCATCGAAGTGTTTGGTACAGCAATATTCCCATCGAAATTCGCTCAGTGTGTGTGTGTGTGTGTGTGTGTGTGTGTGTGTGTGTGAGCGTCACTAAAGGAAGAGTGAATATAGTCGGGCAATATAAATTTGTTAAAAAGACAGCGAGAAGGATAACTGTGCAAATTTCTGGTCGGCTGGAAAAACACCTTTTGTAACTGACTCATGTTGTCAGCGACGTGAGCTTGCCTGTTGACAACCCGCTTTTGTGAGAGTTCCTGGGTTCACTCTGTGTGTGTGCGTGCGTGCGTGCATGCGTGCGTGCGTGCGTGCGTTAGTCTGTTCTTCAGAACTGAGCTCTTGCCCGTTTGTCAGTCGTGAACCGGTCTAAAGACGTTGTTCTTTGAAATGACTGGTCGCTTTCACACGGGGAAAACCTAACAGCTTGAATGTCCGAGGAGCGTAAAGAGAAGGGAGAGCTGATGACCATTTGAAACATTTAAAGGTGAAAATTCTCATCGCCGGTCTGTCTATCGGTCGTCTGGCAGTGAACTGCCAGAGGTTCTTCCGTGTGTTTCAGGGGCATGGCACGATGGGAGGCGAAGCCCATTCTCTTCCCTTCTCCGCCTTCGATCTGCCCTGAATTGAATCATGTACTCATTTCTGTATTGTTGGGTGGACAGGTGAGGGTTTCCAAGCCCGAAAAAAAAAATCCAGTTCCACACGTAGTTTGATCTCCGCTAGCAATTTTTGATGAACATTGCTTTAGTCTGCTTGGTGGCAGCAGTCGATGACTGTCATTCCAGTCATTTGACCAGTGATTAAACAGACTTCCTGTGGGCGTATTTTGTGGTTGTCGAAGAAGTTGAGAAAGGGCTTGAATCTGTCTGCCAAGGATTAGGCTGCTTGTGTGTGTGTGTGTGTGTGTGTGTGTGTGTGTGTGTGTGTGTGTGTGTGCGTTCGCGTGCGCGCGCGCGCGCGCGTGTGTGTGTGTGTGTGAGTGCATGCCACGCTCCTTTTGACAAGTCCACACACCACAATATCTAGGCCCATGCTTACCAATCCCAGCTGTCAGCATGGCGCCCCTACAAAGCCAACCCTCCAGAGGTGATGCTGCACCACTTCTGTCCAGTCGATTCGCCGGTGCTCAGGTAGGGAGGACTACCAAGGCACGTCACCCGACTGACTAATCTGTTTACATAGGATCACGTCTCTCTTTTCTGTGGCTCGTCCAACTAGCGCGACCCCCAAAACGTGTGTTTGTTTATCATCAACAAAACCGGCAGCCCTTTTGTCCATGTTTTCAGGCTCACCTGTTTTGGCACGCTATGTCTTTTCGCGAAGATTTCCACCGACCGTTTTACGCCCACACCGAAAGATTAGATAGAGATAGAGAAACAAACAAACAAACAAAAAAATAATAATAAAAAAAAAAAAAAAAAAAGAGAAATGGACTGTGTCAACAAAGAAGTGGAATGTCTCGTGAAGTGGGATAAGAAGCTTTCACTGTGTACTGTCGAGGGTCTTGAGTTCACTGTGTTCTGTCAAGGGTCTTGCGTTCACTGTGTTCTGTCGAGGGTCTTGAGTTCACTGTGTTCTGTCAAGGTCTTGCGTTCACTGTGTACTGTCGAGGGTCTTGAGTTCACTGTGTTCTGTCAAGGGTCTTGCGTTCACTGTGTTCTGTCGAGGGTCTTGAGTTCACTGTGTTCTGTCAACTGCGTTCACTGTGTACTGTCGAGGGTCTTGAGTTCACTGTGTTCTGTCAAGGGTCTTGCGTTCACTGTGTTCTGTCGAGGGTCTTGAGTTCACTGTGTTCTGTTCACTTGTGTTCACTGTTACTGTCGAGGGTCTTGAGTTTACATGTCAATGGTTTTGCGTTCACTGTGTTCTGTCGAGGGTCTTTGTGTTCACTGTTCTGTCGATGGTCTTGTGTTCACTGTGTTCACTGTGTTCTGTCGAAGGTCTTTGCGTTCACTGTGTTCTGTCGAGGGTCTTGCGTTCACTGTGTTCTGTCAAGGGTCTCTGCGTTCACTGTGTTCTGTTGAGGGTCTTAAGTTCACTTTGTTATGCGGAGGGTCTTGTGTTCACTGTGTTCTGTCAAGAGTCTTGCGTTCACTGTGTTCTGTCCAGGGTCATGAGTTCAGTGTGTTCTGTCGATGGTCTTTGCGTTCACTGTGTTCTGTCCAGGGTCTTGAGTTCAGTGTGTTCTGTCGATCGTCTTTGCGTTCACTGTGTTCTGTCAAGGGACTTTGCGTTCACTGTGTTCTGTCAAGGGTCTTTGCATTCACTGTGTTCTATCGAGGGACTTTGCGTTCACTGTGTTCTGTTGAGGGTCTTGCGTTCACTGTGTTCTGTCCAGGGTCTTTGTGTTCACTGTGTTCTGTCAGGGGTCTTATGTTCACTGTGTTGTCGAGGGTTTGTGCGTTCACTGTGTTCTATCGGGGAACTTTGCATTCACTGTGTGCTGTTGAGGGTCTTGCGTTCACTGTGTTCTATCCAGGGTCTTTGTGTTCACTGTGTTCTGTCGAGGGTCTTATGTTCACTGTGTTCTGTCGAGGGTCTTTACGTTCATTGTGTGTTCTGCCTGTGACGAGAGGTGTGAGGGTAGGTGGGTTCTCTAGGGGAAGGATTTTGAAATAATTTCTCGATGAGAATTATCTTAACATTTCACCTACACCCTCTCTCTTACTAGTGGTGGAAGGAGAAACTTTCCAGTACTAGTCATCAAAGAAATTCTTATTTTGTTCTGGTTCTTGGTAAAATACAGAAGAGTGGCTTTGAGGTAATTTCCTTAGGCCTGTACTCTTAGAAGTACTTGTAGCTCTGAGAGACAGAATTGAAGAGAGAAGTTCAAACATTCAACATTTGATTGAACAACAGAGAACTGACACAAGTTAAGTGCAGTTTCACACATCAACTTTATTGCTTACACGTAAGTAAGTATAGGCATGTCACTTCCATAGGCTAGGTTTTAGTTCTCACTGGACTACCACAGTGAGAGGCCCTTCTCACTCTCCTACTTTGCATGCATACGCTCTGTGCTGCCACTTAAGTAGGAATACAGTGGGCCTGTCTAAGTTACACCAAATGCATCTGGTTGAGATGCATCCACTTCGCTTGCATACACCCAGTGCAGTAGGCAAAGTGGTACTCGTAGACAGTTTCTCAGTGTTTCATCATAAAATGAGGGTAAGGGTCTGATGGGTTTGAGTCCAGGTGGTAAGCTAACTTAGCTTTGCTTCGGAGAGGGTAGTTGATCTCTCCTGTGGCTGGTGACTGCCCCACTGGTGTAGATTGGTTGTCTGGTGTCGCCCCGGTTTACAGTGATGCCATGGTGTCTGGCGTTTCCCCCGTTTCTGGCATAGTCCCAGCTTCTGAGTCAGCTGCAATTTGTAGCGTGACCAGGATCCCAGTTTTTTCCTGGGAATGAACAGTGAACGAGACTGGAGGTCATGGATACCAGCAGTTTGTCAGGCCTTCTCTAGTCGCCCCTTTGTCTTCCACTGGTCTCATCTACAAGCAGTCTTGAAGGGTCAGTCAAGTTGCAACCCCATGTGCCTCGTATATGTATTCTGAACTGCCAAATCAGGTTTCTGCTCCGACAGGCTGTCATTTACACATCAGGGGTGAGAGTGGAGGGATCAAGTCTTATCACCATTCGCCTAGGAAATTATTTGAACCTAATCGGCGCTGGCTTACTGACATCAGCAGTCAATTAATTTATGCGTCCATATAGACAAAGACTCTCTCGGGAGAAACTCCAGCGACATAATTTACTAAAGATCCGCAAGCACATGGACTGTAGATAAGAGGTGGGGGTGGGGGGTTGGAGAAGGAGTGAGTTTGACTGTTGCCTTTGTGTTAGGGCCGCACGTGGTCAACTAGGGCCGCACGTGGCTCAGGTGGGGTGGTGTGTGTGGTGTGTGGGGGGGTGGGGGGGGGGGGGGGGGTGGGTGGTGGGGGGGGAGGGCTGCGGGGTGCCTTTTTTTTGGGTGGAGAGAGGGGGGGGGGGGGGGGGGGGTGTGTGTGCGAGGGGCCATTGTTAAAATGCAGTGTAAATTTTACTGCGTCGTAGGTATAACACATGTGGGGGTGAAGGAGGGTTGAGAGGGGAAGGGAGATGGGCCGATAAGTATGACGTGGGTGTGGGCATGACGTAATTTTCTCTTGTAACAGATAGGGTGAGACAGGCAGGCACACCGTCCACACCGTTCTAAGCGAAAGAAGGGGGGGGGGGGGGGGGGGTGGGGGGGGGGAGTGGGCATAGATTTGAAATGAAATCTAGTCATTGGTTTGGGGTTTGAGTGGGACCCATCGGATGGTTTTGTCAAGCGTTTCGTCACACTGCCGATGGTCTTTGCCTGTGGCGGAGCCTCACCGTTTTGTCTACAAACAGCTGTAGGGACGGCGCCTCTCACTGATGCAGCTGCCACTGTCACGACCTGACCTAAGCTGATCGTCCACGTTCCGCACCTCCGTCTTTGTGTGGGAAGAAGGAGAGAGAGGAGTAGAGTCTGCCAGGAGAGATACTACTACTACTACTACTACTACTACTACTATAGTTAACACGAACTACCAACCGTTGGTTTGATTTTTTGCCTTTGCTCTCAAGCATAGAGTCGTGACACACAAAGGTTGTTGTGAAACGTTTCTTTGCCGAAATAAGCAGAGCGCGCGGCATTTTCTGAAAGTTTGCTGTTGTTTGTTGTTGTTTTTGTGAGAAACTGGTTTCAAAGCGATTCTGTGCATTTCTATGACGTGTTCTGGTCTGGCTGAAAGACCAATGGTTGCGTTTTTGCGTCATGAACCAGTGGGGACGCGCTTCTGGTACACACTAAAAGACCACTCGTTGCGTTTTTGCATCATGAACCCAGTGCTTCATGATAGGCGCTGCTGGTACACACAAAAAGAGCAGTCGTTGCGTTTTGCGTTATGAACCAGTGGGGATATGCGTTACTGTTACACACTAAAAGACCAGTCATTACCATTTAATTTGCGTTTTGCGTCATGAACTAGTGAGGATAGGCGCTACTGGTACACAGTCGATTTTGAGAGCTCGGCAGACCTGTTTTACTTTCTCAACATGATAAATGCTTTGTTTCGGATTAATTTACTCATTACCATTTAATTTGGGGTCGCATTATTATTCAAAACTGAAAGAGAAGGGCGCAGAAAAAAAAAAGTAGGCGAACCACACTGACAGTTTAAGTTACAGATAATTAAATTTGTACTCCACAGTCGCACAGTCGTTAGTACAGTGCGAGTCGAATGTGTGGCACTTTGACGAGAGTGTTTCATCGTGTGACATGCCATAAAGAGAGAGGAGAGACAAAAAAAAAGACCAGCATCAAAACCCTCATGGCTCTAAACTGCACGGGGCTGTTTGGAATGGGCGTGCCCCCCCTACACACAGTGTTGTGTGACCCAAGTCTGTGTGTTGTTAGACAGTGTTACCCGGTGTGAAACATGCCTTTCAAAAGAGACGCACAGTTGAGAGTGACGAGCAGTGCCGTTCATGGAGTGTCACACAAATCAACTGCCCACCACAACACACCGCAGTTTGGGAGCAGCTGCGCTACACCATCGACTGGACTGCCTGACAAACGCACAGTGGTCAGCAGCAAGATCTAACTGAATAAGCGGCTCTGTCCACTTCTCGTATGCTGCTTGATGCTGATGCGTGGCATAAACACTAGCAGCATTGTTCGTTCATTCGCTTGTCATCCCAAACACGCCTTTCCGCCTAAAACAAGGTCGTGAACGAGAGCATTACACAAAATAACTCAGAGAAACCTGGTGCTTACGCTCTCGATCAGTTTGCACGCTTATTTCGGCAAACAGCATTGTTTCGCGACGACCGAAGTGTCTGCGCTCGAATACATTTGTTTTCATCTGAAAGAGAAGGACTTGGTAGACTTCACTAGCTGTGCCTCGTAGTTAGTTTGTGATCGCTGACTGGTGAACAGATAGAGATGTAGTAGAGAAAGGGGGTGGAGACAAGAGAGCTCGGCGAGTTAATACTAACTGACACGCCAGTTGTGGTCGTTTCGCTTGCCTGGGATGTGAGGAGGCCGATCGATTTGTTCGAATCGAAAGATCGGTTTGTATTTGTTTGTTTGCTCTTTCGGTTTTCGTCGGGTGTTTGAAACATATGGCGGCCATTTCAACGTTAGACGGGGGAAAATAGCTCGAGTTGTATACTAGGCGTAACCAAGATCTTCATAATTCAGTTCAACACGTGGGCCACAAGTCTTTACTTATTTATTTATTTGTTCATATATATATATATATATGTTTTTTTACGTCGTGGGTTTTGACTGCAACTTTGTGCTTTAGGGATAAAGAGAAAGAGAGAGGGAGAGAGCGAGCGAGTTCTCGCAAGGAATATCTTATCGGAGTAAACCCGAGCGAACTGTGCGGAAGATTACGGGGGGTTTATTAACCGAAAACGAGCTGAATCAGACACTTCGTGGTTCAGACGTTTCATCGTTCCATCTTTCTCTCTCGTATTTTGATAGACATGTTGGACGAGGTGATCAGAGGATTTCTGTTCACTTCCCCTCGCTTGGCCTTTACCACAGGCGCTGTTCACCTGAATGGAACCGCAGGGGACATGGTAGCGGTCCAGCATCCTCCCTTTGGTTTGTTCAACGGCTCTCTCTGTCTGTCTGTCTGTCTGTCTCATCTCTCTCTCTCTCTCTCTCTCTCTCTCTCTCTCTCTCTCTCTCTCTCTCTCTCTCTCTCTCTCTCTCTCTCTCTCCTCTCTCTCTCTCGTGTGACTAGATGTTGCAGCTGGCCATTGTGAAAAAGTGCACTTCTTTAGCTTAATGAGATTTTTTAGGAGTTGAAATGCGAACAACCCAGTGACTTTGTCTATGGGGAGACCGGTTGATATCCTATCTTTTTACATTCTGTATTAAGCTGTATTCGATACTGGTTGAAATTCATGAAAATGAATGATCAGCGATTACCTCGGAAAGCCCATGATTATGATATTATACGACCTCGATGCAAGAAACAAAAGAATTTGGGTTTCAAATGTCCGTTGTAAATTACATCAATTTGGATTTCGTTATGTTTGGATAAACCAAGGCGTGCACAATGATAGATCATTTCCATGTGAATTTAAAGACAGGTTGATTGCATGCAGGTGGCAGGAATGGGACTTCTATGTCAAAAAAAAAAAAAAAGAAAAAACAAACAAACAAACAACAAAAAGAAGAAGAAGAAAAGAAAGAAAAAAAGAGATTTACCATGTATCGCATATTTTGATCGGTACACGATGTCAAACTATTTGCAAACGGATTTAGGTAAACATTTGAAGTTGACATTGTCATTGACCTAACTTAGACTAGGAATTTCAGACGTAGGAGAACACCGGTATCGTTACAGTGAATATTGTGGGATAGATTTTACTTGCCCGTTATGCCAAAATGGAAAAAAAAAGACGAACTGCATTTTGTTTTATGCTGCTACCGGCGCAATATAAACCGACAAAGTTTGCCAGGGATACCTGTCAGTTTCGGTTAAGTCTGTTTATGGCATCTCGGAATCAATGCACAGTAACACTTTCTTGGTTTGCTTATTCAAGGCATTTCAGTGTAGATAAGTTGTGACTTTCGTGAGAGAGTAGTCCATCCAGTCTTTCTAGTTTTCTTTATGATTCCTATATTGTAAGTTTTCTCGATAACCCCCCACCCCCCACCCCCCACTCCCCGCCTTTTCCCCCCTCAATTGGGGCAATGGCCTTTATATGAATAAACCAAACCTAGTTCCTAGTTCTCTCCTCTCTCTCTCTCTCTCTCTCTCTCTCTCTCTCTCTCTCTCTCTCTCTCTCTCTCTCTCTCTCTCTCTCTCAGCGCGTGTGCAGAAATGAATCGTAGAAGAACAAACCAGAGGACCGGACCTCGGGTCACGGTAAAAGCCCCCAGAGCGGATCGATCAGAAAGAGCGCATCACCGATAGACCGCCCACCTGAAAGCGCCACATTTGCCCGTGTCCAAAAAGAGCGTGTGTTCATGCCAGTAAGCGCGCATACGTATATAGTCTTTTTCTGTGTGAATAAGAGCATGGTGGAAAGCGTGGTCACACCCGTACCCGTACACGTTTTCGTTTCATGTTCGTGCTCGTAGGTGAAGTTTGTTTTTTTTTTTTTTTTTTTCCCCCGATTTCATCGTCCTCACATGAGAGAAGTACATTAAACGGGGGCTGGCGGCACTGACGTGTATCAAAAACGTCATCTTGATTTGGCAAACATTTCCAGTAAAATGTAATAAATAAATCTCAAAAAAGAATTTAAGTACTGTATCCGCCAAACATGAACAAACGAATCACAAGACAAAACGCGGCGCGTTTCGACCTCATGGGTCTTCCTCTGGCAAGATAAACAACACTCAAGACAGGGCAATCAAAATGAAAAACGCCCATCTTGCGCCGAATTTGATGAGATAAGCGATTGCTCGTTCTTCTTTTTACATTTTCGTTGTCCTGGGTGTCGTTTACCTTGTCTGAAGAAGACCTGAGAGGTCGAAAACGCGTCGTATTTTGTCTTGTGATTCGTTTGTTGGATACAGTACTTAATCCTAAAAAAAAAAAAATGATTTGTTTTAGGTTTCCGCCTGCCGTCGCCTCACTTTGCATCTAAGTAATGAATAACTTTAAACAACGGATTCGATTCGTTTACTATCTCGTTAACAAGAAAGTACTTGTAATAAGCAATAAGCGATAATAATTTGCATTTGATTCATTGACCAATCAAGTTAACAAGAAAGAACTTGGACCTACTGTGATGATCACTGGCATTTTGTTTACAAAGCACCTTTATAGGACAGACTGGCTGCCTGTTGGTTTCGCAAGTGCACGCTTCTTGGTCGTGGAAAAAACAAATGCGCCTGTAATGACTTTTTAGCTTGGGAGGGGCGTGCTTCTCCGAGGCCTCTGCGTTGAAGGCTCTTGTTTTTTGTACTCTCTAGAGTTTTTTTTATCCTGGATTTGTAGACTCTCCAGAGATTTTTTTGTAATGGATTCGTAGACTCTCCAGAGATATTTTTTTTTTAATGGTTTTACAGACTCTCCTGATTTTTTTTTTATGGATTTGTAGACTCTCCAGAGATTTTCGGACTCTCCAGATTTTTTTCCGACTCTCCAGAGATTTTCGGACTCTCCAGAATTTATTGGACTCTCCAGAGCTAAACCACAACAGACTCCTTCTTCCCTAAAAACCACCACCAGAGCTAGTCCTCTTCCAGGAAGCCCCTTCCTCCACCACGCGTCGTCGCCGTCGTCGTCGTCGTCGTCGCTCCAGCAGCAGTAGTGAAGCGAAAGCAAACGTTGAGTGAACCTTGCTGATCTGGGAAAACGTTCGTCTTGCTCTTGCTGCTGGAGGACAGCTGTGTCATGGGGGAGAAGAACCAGGACCACGAGCCTCTGGTAGGGGCAGGGAGGGGTGGAGGAAGTCCCCGCGACGCCCAGTACGGCAGTGTGCATCAAGGAGGTTAGTGGGTGGAGGGGAGGGGGGAGTGTGGAAGGGGTGGAGTTGGGGTGAGGGCTGTAGAGGACAGTAGGGGCTGTGTGTATGTTGTGTGTGTGTGTGTGTGTGTGTGTGTGTGTGTGTGTGTGTGTGTGTGTGTGTGTGTGTGTGTGTGTGTGTGTGTGTGTGTGTGTGTGTGTGTGTGTGTGTGTGTGTGTGTGTGTGTGTGTGTGTGTGTGTGTGTGTGTGTGTGTGTGTGTGTGTGTGTGTGTGTGTGTGTGTATGATGAGGACTTTCTCTGTTTATTGACAGTGCAACGGGTCTGTGTACACTTCTTCCGGGGTAGTCTGTCTGTCTGTCAGCCAGTCGCTGTCTCTGTTTTCTTCAGTTCGCTGTTCTCTCTCTTTCTCTGCATCTCTCTCCTTTGACCCTCTCTCTCCTCTCTCTCTCTCTCTCTCTCTCTCTCTCTCTCTCTCTCTCTCTCTCTCTCATCTGTGTGTGTGGTGGTGTGTGTGTGTGTGTGTGTGTGGTGTGTGTGTGTGTGTGTGTGTGTGTGTGTTGTAGTGTGTTGTGTGCATGTGTGTGTGTTGTAGTATGTGTGTGTGTGTGTGTGTGTGTGTGTGTGTGTGTGTGTGTGTGTGTGTGAACGCGAGAGACAGAGAGAGAGAGAGAGAGAGAGAGAGAGAGAGAGAGAGAGAGAGAAGAAGAAGAGAAGAAGAAGAAGAGAAACAAAGAATCATTGGAAGTCTTAGAATATTTCAAATGTTTGGCCTGTGGTCCTCCTAAAGATTTCTGCACTACTCTCTGTATGCATCTTCCTTTTGCCTGGTCTCTTTCTTCACACACACACACACACACACACACACACACACACCACACACACACACACACACACACATGCGCGCGCGCGCACACACACACAACACACACACACACATATACACGAATCCTCACACCATCCCTTGGCTTCCCCATTGCTCCCCCCTTTCTCTCCTCTCTCTCTCTCTCTCTCTCTCTCTCTCTCTCTCTCTCTCCGTCTGTCTCTCTCACTATGCTTGTGTGTGTGTGTGTGTATGTGTGTGTGTGTGTGTGTGTGTGTGTGTGTGTGTGTGTGTGTGTGTGTGTTTGCGTTCAAGTGTTTGTGTGTGGGGGGGGGTGGGGTGGGGTTGTTGTGTGGAGGGGGTGAGTGAGTGCACGTGCGCAAGCGCGTGTGCATGCATATATGTGCATGTGTGTGCATGTTCCTTTCAGGCGTGTGTTGGGGTGTATACCTTTTTGATGAAGGTGAGTTGAGATCATTCATGATATAACGTTAAGTCATGTATGATTGTCTCTACCCCCCTCCAACCGCCCCCCCCCCCCCCCCCTTCTAAGAGAGCTGTATAGCTTTTGGACGATAAAAAAAGTGTCTGTGTCGGTCTCTCTCTCTCTCTCTCTCTCTCTCTCTCTCTCTCCCGTCTGTCTGTCTCGCTCTCTCTCTTTCTCTCTATCTCCCCCCCCCCCCTGTCTCACTCGTTCGTTCGTTTCTCTCGCTGGATGGCCTGTGTATTCGCTCTGTGCCTGTCTGTGTTTCATTGTCTGTACCAGCCGTCTGTATTTTTCGATGTCTGTGTCTTTTTTTCCTGGACGAGTTCCACCTTTTTAACCTTTTCAATATATGGTGAGAGCACCTGTCACCCATTTTCAGTTATACGCGATAAGCATGAATGTTTACTGTGTAATAGGTTTGTGTAGTATGGGATATTCAGAATAGGTGAACGTGTGTGTGTGTGTGGTGTGTGTGTGTGTGTGTGTGTGTGTGTGTGTGTGTGTGTGTGTGGGTGGGTGTGGGGGTGTGTGCACGCGTAACGTGTCTCCACATACCAATTATCACAATCACGAGTATTGATTATGGAATAATAATAATGATAATAATGATTATTTTGGCGCTTAATTTTAAATCACAAGCCCTAAGCGCTTACAAATACAGAAAACGTAAAAGAAAACATAAATGAAACCAATAAGAAGATAAATATTACAATAAGTACCATGCACCTGCAAACAAGGATGCATATTGAGACTCTCTCTCTCTCTCTCTCTCTCTCTCTCTCTCTCTCTCTCTCTCTCTCTCTCTCTCTCAATCTCTCTCTCTCTCTCCACACACACATTAGTCGCAGAATCAATTTGATGGACAAGGGAAGGGCAAGAAAGAACTGCTATTGATAGGTGAAGAGGGTTGTTTTATTGATGTAAGAAATGCCATGAAGGAAGACAGAGAGTTTGAACTACGCAAAGATGTTGGGACTTCATTCCAAGAATCCTGACCCTGAAAAGAAAGAGTGATCGCCATAGGTTTTAGTTCGAAATCGAGCGATTTTGAGCAGAGTGGCGTCGGTAGAAGAACGCAACTGCCTAGAAGGAACATAGAGATTAAGAAGATCGGAAAGGTAGGGAGTAGCTAACCCATTCAAAGATTTAAAGCTGATAAGGACAGTTTATAGTCTATTCGTTTTCCGACCGGCAGCCAGTGAAGAGAAAGAAGAGTAAGGGAGTGACATGAGAAGATCGGGGTTGTCTAAGAATCAAACAAGCAGCATTTTTTTTGGTACTGTTTGGAGACGATTCTGGGGACAGCCAGCTAGAAGAGAACTACAGGAATCAAGTCTTGATAGAATGAAGGCAGAAAGAAGAAACAAGGGGTTTTGTGGCGTCAGCAGAGAGAAGATGTCGCACAGAACCAACGCGACGAAGCTCAGAGTAACAGACACGGCAGACTGTGGAAACATGCTGCTGGAAGGAAAGTGCTGAGTCAAGGGTAAAACCTAAATTCCGTGCAGATGGAGATGTCTGAATAAGGCAATTTTTCAGTTTGATAGAGTTTGAGATACAGTCAGATGAAAGAAAGTCTTTGGGTGCAAAGAAGATCATTTACGTTTTTTCATTGTTGACCTGAAGTTTGTTAACTGTCGTCCAAGATTTTATGTCCATGATGCACGACTGTGTGCGTTGGATTGCAGATGGCAGCTGGGTGAGAGATATCGCTGGATATGTAAACTTGATTTATTTGAATATGTGTAGATGCTAGTAAGATGAGGTGGAAATTCCTTGTGGACATGTGTGTGTGTGTGTGTGTGTGTGTGTGTGTGTGTGTGTGTGTGTGTGTGTGTGTGTGTGTGCGTGCGTGCGAGCGAGCGCGCGTGCGAGCGAGCGCGCGCGCGCGTGTGTGTGTGTGTGTGTGTGTGTGTGTGTCCCATTCGCAGCCACATGCGTATGAACACAATCATGTGTATTGATGATGAAATAATTATGTATGCAGATCCCAGGAAGGTGATCTGAGAATTTCTTGCGGTCAGGTGTGTGTGTGTGTGTGTGTGTGTGTGCGCGCGCGCGCGTGTGTGTGTGGGCGCGCGCGCGCACCCGTACGTGTGTGTGTATGCGTGTGTGTGTGTGTGTGTGAGAGAGAGAGAGAGAGAGAGAGAGAGAGAGGGAGAGGAGAGAGAGAGAGAGAGAGAGAGAGAGAGAGAGAGAGAGAGAGAGAGAGAGGCATAATGAAAGCGTTTCTTGACGTGCGTGTGCCAAGCTGACGGTGACAGAAATGGCTGCTTTTCGCATTACGTTCAAAATCGTCGCCTCTCTGCGCATCTGCTTTAATGGAAAAGAAAGAGAATGAGGGGTGGTGCTGACCTTTTTCTTCCTAATACTTCTTAGTCTGTTCATCTTTTACCGAGTTTTAACGAGAAACGCTGACGGAAAAATAGCAAATGATTATACTTCTGCTGCTTGTGTGTGTGTGTGTGTGTGTGTGTGTGTGTGTGTGTGTGTGTGTGTGTGGGTGTGTGCGCGCGCGCGCGAGCGCGCGCGCGCGCGCGTGTGTGTGTGTGTGTGTGTGGTGTGTGTGTGTGTGTGTGTGTGTGTGTGTGTGTGTGTGTGTGTGTGTGTTTCTGCCTGGCCACACTTTCTCTCTGTCTCTGTCTGCCTCTCTCTGTCTGTCTGCCTGTTTGTTTGTCTGTCTGTCTGTCTGTCTGTCTGTCTCTCTCTCTCTCTCTCTCTCTCTCTCTCTCCTCTCTCTCTTTCTCTCTTCCCTCTCTCCCCCCTCTCTCTCTCTCTCTTCCCCCCCCTCTCTCTCTTGTAAGAATATGATGTTATTGTGTTACAAATTTTTTATTTGATTGTCCATTGATTCGTGTTGTAGCCTTTAACTGAATTTTTTTCACCTTTTGTTTGTTTATTAGTGGGCAGTATTGTTTTTAAAAAAAAGGACCTTTAACGATATAAATTCTCTGCCCAATAAAGATTCAGTCGATTAATCAATCAGTCTATCAATCTTCTTCTTCACCTTGTTCTCCTTCTCCTTCTTCTTTTTCCTTTCTTTCTTTTTTCTTCTTCTTCTCCTTTCTTCTCCTTTTTCTTTTCTTCTTCTTCGTCTTCTTCTTCTTCTTCTTCTTCTCCTCCTCCTCCTTTAACGGTGTAGTTATACACTGGGAAATTCAAGAAAGAACACGCTTTAAATTTATTGCTTCTAAAACCAGCAGAGAAGGACATTCCGGCGGAATGGTAAGTCATAACGAAGGCAAGGTTTCCAATCAGCCCCCTCCCTTGCCCCCATGTCGTCTGGTCTTGCCCTTCCGCCCCTACAGGAATGTAGTGTAGCTTGCCTTCCGTCAAAATATCGACGCTTATGTAAATTGCTAAATGCACAACCATCTTCACAAACCTTTGTTACACTATTAGTGAGGGACAGATACGACGTAAAGCGACACATAGCAATCGTAAATGGAACGTGTGCACAATTTGAACAAACCTGGCTTTTGTACGATTCGATTCTCGAGTATTTTGAATTTTTGGAGTTGAGAATAGAACGTGTGTATTCTTAACTGTAATCTATCACATTCATCAAGATCTACTTTTTTTTTTTTGGAAATGGTTGAATATTTGTACATGTTTGATGTATGTTCTGCATGAGAATGTTGGTGGAGCCCACCCCATCCTCTACCCTTGTCCCCACCTCCCCTCCCCACCCGGCCCCCGCTTCCCAAGCCTCCCGTCCCCCCTTTGTTTTGTGTGGACCCCTCTCATATCTCTCCCCCTCTGTCCCTCTCTCTCTCTCTCTCTCTCTCTCTCTCTCTCTCTCTCTCTCTCTCTCTCTCTCTCATTCACTCTTTCTCTGTTTCATAGATCATGTCGGGCAACGCGCTTCGTCCTATTCTATTGTCATGCCAGAGTTTCCGGTGACCACGCTGTCCATGTTTAGTTGTTGTTCGGTTGGCTTTTGTTGTTGTTGTTTTTGTTTTGTAAGCAATCGCTATAATATGGAATGGGTTTGTAATGTATGTGTGTGTTTGAAAAATGGCTTTGTCATTAAAAAAAAAAATTCATTAAAGAAAACAAAAAAGGGTATAGACGCTTAAAGAGTGACGGATGGCACTGTACGTTCCTTTGTTATGCCAGAGCGTCAATCTGCATGTTTCCTGTGACCACGCTGTCCACAGCTGACAGAAAGAGTGCTGGGGGCTATCGATCTCTCCGCCTGATGGAGCACCATCGACAGGTGTACGTCATGGTCCCTACCTCCCTATTGAAAGGGAGATAATAGAATGGGACGCGAACCACGTCGCCCGATGTATAGTATGAAATAGAGAAAGAGTGGATGAGAGAGAGAGAGAGGGGGAGGGGGGAAGGAGAGGGAGAGAGAGGGGGGGGGGACGAGAGAGAGACAGTGAGAAAAAGAGGGGAGAGAGAGAGAAGGAGCGGAAAAAGGGGTAGAGAGAGAGAGAGAGAGAGAGAGAAAGAGGGGAGGGGGTGAGTGAGTGAGAGAGAGAGAGAGAGAGGGGAGGGGGGGGGGAATACGAATACAAAGGTGTTTAATGTGGTGAAGGGGGGGGGGGGGGGGGTAAGGGGAGTGGGAGAGAGGCACTTGACCCGCAGTACCACTGGGCCTTGACAAAAAAGTTCATCGAGACATATATTCCACATCGCGGTATCATATAAATGACTCTGGGACTGTCGGTGTCACGTGGAAATAGAACGCTTCACAGCTGTACATCACAGCAGTCAGGATGGGTCCTGGTGAGAATTTTCTTTGTCAACGTCTGTGCTGAAGGTGGAAGTAGTTTGTTTAACTTTTTTGTTTGTTTGTTTGTTTTTTTAAACTGTACCATCTTCTGTGCCACCTCAGTGGCATTGCACCACGCCGCTCATTCCGACCCTCACCCCACCCCACCCCACCCCACCCCTGTCCACAGCACACACTGGGCACGGCCTGCCGCAGCGCCGGCACCGACAATCCACAGGGAGCAGCCAGTGTCAAGTCGTCAAGAGGCAACCCACCGGAGGAGACAGAGTACTGCTGCCGAGTCACTTCGGTGGTGTTCAGTGGCGCCTGTTCTGATCTAGCATACGCAGGACACCACCTACTAAACTCCCTACTGACGACAATAACTGCTAAGTCGCGGGGCCGGTGTGAGTGAGCTGTCCCTCCGGAGGGCGCCACCACGTCCGTCCAACGACACGCCCCCATGAATTTGCCAATACCGGCGGCCTGGACGGAATCAAAACCAAGCCCATAGACGTAGAGACCACATCCAAACTGAGGTTACCGTGAGAGCAGGACATGAAGGGCCACAGAATTTGAGACTTTTTATGCTGATCGATGAGAGTGAGGAGATGAAGATGATGCTATGGATTTCCGTTCCGGTCAGAGACTGCATGACAGGGCTGTACTCTACGCTTACTTATATCCCGGCATCAACCAGGCCCTAGGGATACCGACACCTGCAGTGTTGGTCAGGAAATTAGAGCAACACTGTCAGAGACGCATCCATTTAGTGGATGAAACTCGACTGTGTGGTCGTCTCACTCTTCCCACTTGAGCCCGCAGCAAAACTCAACTCTGGGTAGGAGCCGATCAGGGCAGAAAAAATCCCACATGGCTTTGATATGAATCGAACCAACGACCTCCCAGCCGGGAGTTCGCGACGCTGACAACGTGGCCACGGCGGCTGGTAATTTGTTTAACTTCGTCGCAAACACGGAGAAGACTGTCCAAGATCTTCCCTCTTCCCTCTAGACTTGCTATTATTATTGTGTAAAAATGGACGCGGCTCTGAGCGCTCTTGCACATTCTTAGCTTCCAGAGTGAGTGAGGGGGGGGGGGGGGGGGGGGGGGGGGGGGGCTCTGTCTGTACCACTAGTGTTTTGGATGTTCTGACACTGCCTCTGGTTTTGGTCTGGCACCTGCATCAGTTTTGAATCAGATTCCCTTCGTATCGGTTTCATGTTCACAGCCTTCAGTATTTTCTACACTAGCACTGACATGAAAACCTGATTCTGATGCGTAGTTTTCTTCAGGGCCGTTGAGCACCGTCACTAACGGCGTACCGGCGCCACACGATGTCATGTCCATTTTCCTGTTCATTGTTCTGAGAGTGTCATACAAAGACTTTGGAACAAAGAGGAAGGCAGGCGATGGTCCTAGTCGGCTACATTGTGTTTCGGTATAAACCATTTTCTTGCTATCGGTATTGGTCGGCACCATAGAATAAATTGGGAGGAGTTGTCAAAAAAAAAAAAAAAAAAACCTGTGACGGAGATGAAAAAGAGAGAGAGAGAGAGAGAGAGAGGAGAGAGAGAGAGAGAGAGAGAAGACGAATGTTAAACGAGAGTCTAATTCAGCCCCCCCCCCCCCCCCCCCACCCCCCATGTACCCATGCACCAAGATAATGATAATAATGATAAATAATGATAACAGTTACAACAATGATAATAATTATGATAATAATGATAACAATAATAGTAATAAAACTAATGACAGGTTACTAATACCAATTATGATGATAATGGTAATAATGGTAACAATGACGACAATAAGAATAATAATGTTCTCCGAGTGGTAGGTAGGAATCGTAGCGTGCCCACTCGCCCATCCCCATGGTTAGTTGTCGCACGAGTCATTTCTGTCCATGTTTTGCGTGTACAAGAGCCGAGCCAGCCAAATGGATACGGTGCGCGCTTGATCGAGACATCGCCGGTGTTTTTGTGTGGGAGGAAGGTGGAAATCAAATCTTTTCCGATGGTCTCCAAGATATTCGGAAAGATTTTCTGTCTTACTCTTTCCCGTACAAACATTTCTAACACATTGTATATCCGGGCCTTTTCGAATGCAGAAAACGTGAAGATTGTGACATGACAAGGAGACATACTGTAGCTTTAGGTTTTGTAATAAATCAGCTTGTTCTCTCTCTCTCTCTCTCTCTCTATCTCTCTCTCTCTCTCTCTGTGTGTGTGTGTGTGTGTGTGTGTGTGTGTGTGTGTGTGTGTGTGTGTGTGTGTGCTGCAAAGAATAATTGTTTACATAGGAAGGAGGAATGAGTGGGAATGGGGATACAAAGCGAAATTTTTCCTTACCATGTCCCGTGTGAGGTGTGTGTGTGTGTGCATGCATGCGTGCGTGTGTGCGTGTGTGCATGCGCGCGCGCGCGCGTGTGTGTATGTGTTGAGGGATAAGAATGTGGATGGAAAAGTGAATGGTGAAAAAAAGCACTTCAGCTATCTTTGCCCAATTCTTTTCTTTTCTTTCTATCTGTCTGTCTGTCTTTCTTTCTTTCTTTCATTCCTTTTCTTTTTCAGTCTGTTTATCTACTCGTTCCCCAATGTCTCGTTATCTTCTTCTTTGTTTTTTTTTTTCCCCAGTGATTTTATAACACTGATAACTGATATAGTCTCGTTATGTTCTGTTCTCATTCCCGACATTGTCGCTGGCGCTGGCTTTCAGCTTCTTATTCGTGCACGCGCATTGTGTGCATGTGTGGGTGGGCGTGCGCCTTTTTGTGTGTGTGTGTGTGTGTGTGTGTGTGTGTGTGTGTGTGTGTGTGTGTGTGTGAGAGAGAGATTTTTTTTTTAATTTTTCAGTACACATTCTCTGTCTCTCACTCACTCTCTCTCTCTCTCTCATACATACGCGCTCGCGCATACAGACGTACAAGCGCGCGCACACACACACATGTATACTCACGCACGCACGCACACACACACAACACACACACACACACACACACACACACACACACACACACACACA
>JADBJO010001519.1:385000-390000 GCA_016801955.1 Conus betulinus
AAACACGCACGCACACACGCGCGCACGCACGCACGCACGCACGCACACACACACACACACACACACACACACACACACACACACACACACACACACACACAATCTGAATATGCATTTCATGGATGGTTAGCAATTAATATTTTTCTCAAATTCCTTAGAAATAACTTCAGTGATTTTACATGATGTGTCCTTGTGTATATGTTTATGCCTATGTACATGTCTGTTTTATGTGTGTATGCTTTGTAGACAGTGTGTTAAATGGCCTAGACATGCATGTTAACTCTGTGTTCATGTCTCTCATAAATCCTCATTCCCCTTTCACTCTCAAGTGTGTTAAACTACCTCTCTCCTCCTCTCCCTCTCTCTCCTCTCTCTCCTCTCTCTCTCTCTCTCCTTCCTCTCTCTCTCTCCATACTGTGCTCTATTTTGACTCCTCCTTCTCGTGATGTCTCTCCTTCCTTCCTTCCTTTCCCTCCCTCTTTTCCGCCTCTCCTGTCCCACCTCCTATCCTCCACCCAAACCTTCCATTCAACCCCCAACCCCCACCCCCTCCACCTTCCTTTCCTCACTCCCCTCTCTCACCTCCACCTTCCTGTCCTCTGCCTCTCTCCCTGGCTCTATCCTCGCTCTTTCCCTCTTCCCCCTTCCTTTCCTCTCCCTTTCACCACCCCCAAACCCTCTCCCCCTCCTCCACCCCCCACACCCCCTCCCTCCCACTCTCTCTCTCCTGCTTCCCTCCCCTCCCTCTTTCACCCCCTTTGCCATTTTTTCCTCCCTCAACCCTCTCCTTTTTCACTTTCCTTTTCCTTCTCCCCCACACCCACCATCAACACACCCTCCTCCCACCCCCCCCCCCTTCTCTCTCTCCTCTCTCTCTTCTCCTGCCTGCCTCCTCCCCCCCCCCTCTCTCTCTCCTCTCTTCTCCTCTTTCCCTACTTTCTTTATATTTGCCCACCCCTCCTCCCCCTTCCCACTCATACCCTTCTGCACGCCTAACCCCTTTGTTGTTTTTTTTTTTTTTTTTTTTTTTTTAAATGAAGATTGGCATCAGTGTTTGGATCAGATGCGTCCCTCCTCCTCCCCTTACCACACCCCCCCCCCCCCCTCCTCACCCGCCCTTGTAGTTTCTCCGCCTTGCCCATCCCAACCCCACCCCCACCCCACCCCACCCCACCCCTCACCCAATCAGTGCCTAGGGTAGGATAAAGTACTCTGGGGTGGGACAGATTGGCTGCTATCAGAGAACTGGGATATTTTCTCTGGCCGCTATAGGTGTCTTACAACAACAACAACCCCCCCCCCCCCCCCCCCCCCCACACACACACACACACACACACACCCGGAACACCTCTATTTCCACATACACTTCAATTTTCTCAGCGTATGTACCAATCTCTGCCGTTTTCTGCCACGCGCACACTTTGTGCAGTGAATTTGCCTGTGGCTCAAGACTTACGTTTATTTCTTCGTTTGCTTGCTTGACTGTAATAGCCATCGTTCTGAAGCAGCTCGCGACACATTGTTCGCCTCTCAGATGTCCCCCCACAGGTGCGGACCGGGATAGCATTGGACACGCAGGTGCGGATGAGGCTTATAAGATGAGACTCGGTTATGGATTAGGTCAGGATGGGGCACATCATCAGATGGAGGCAGCGCAGAGTAGGATACATATATCAGATGGAGAGAGGGCAGAATGGGGCACATATATTAGATGGAGGCAGTGTAGAATGGGACACATAATCATGTCAGGTGAGGGCAGGGTAGAATGGGGTCAGAATGGGGCACATCATCAGATGGAAGCAGGGCAGGGGGCAGAATGGGACACATATGTCAGATGGAGGCAGGGCATGGGACACTCATCAATGGCAGATGGGGCACATCATCAGATGGTCAGAATGGGACACATCATCAGATGGAGGCAGGGTAGAATGGGGCACATCATCAGATGGAGGCAGGGCAGAATGGGGCATATACACATCATCAGAATGGGATGTCAGGCAGGCAGGCAGAATGGGACACATCATCAGATGGAGGCAGGGCAGAATGGGACACATATCAGATGGAGGCAGGGCAGGCAGAATGCGGAACGGGGCAGCATTGACATCAGTGGGATGAGGCTTATAAGATGAGACATCGGTTACGGATTAGGTCAGGATGGGGCACATCATCAGATGGAGGCAGGGCAGAATAGGATACAATATCAGATGGAGGCAGAGGGCAGAATGGGGCACATATGTCAGATGGAGGGGCAGGGCAGAATGGGGCAGGGTAGAATGGGGCACATGTCAGGTGAGGGCAGGGCAGAATGGGGCACATCATCAGATGGAGGCAGGGCAGAATGGGACACATATGTCAGATGGAGGCAGGGCAGAATGGGACACATATGTCAGATGGAGGCAGGGTAGAATGGGGCACATCATCAGATGGAGGCAGGGCAGAATGGGACACATCATCAGATGGAGGCAGGGCAGAATGGGACACATCATCAGATGGAGGCAGGGCAGAATGGGGGGCACATCATCAGATGGAGGCAGGGCAGAATGGGGCATATATGTCAGATGGAGGCAGGGCAGAATGGGGGCATATCATCAGATGGAGGCAGGGCATGGGGGACACATCATCAGATGGAGGCAGGGCAGAAGGGGGTCAGATGGAGGCAGGGCAGAATGGGGCACATATGTCAGATGGAGGCAGGGCAGAATGGGGCACATCATCATCAGATGGAGGCAGGGCAGAATGGGGACACATATCAGATGGAGGCAGGGGCAGAATGGGGCACATCATCAGATGGAGGCAGGGCAGAATGGGGCACATCATCAGATGGAGGCAGGGCAGAATGGGGCACATCATCAGATGGAGGCAGGGCAGAATGGGGCACATCATCAGATGGAGGCAGGGCAGAATGGGGGCATCATGAGATGGAGGCAGGACAGAATGGGGCACATCATCAGATGGCGGCAGGGCAGAATGGGGCACATCATCAGATGGAGGCAGGGCAAAATGGGGCACATCATATCAGATGGAGGCAGGGCAGAATGGGGCACATATATCAGATGGAGGCAGGGCAGAATGGGGCACACACAGGTCCATGCATCACATGAGTTCGTGTACATTCAGGGTCAGTGCCCACTCCCACCCACCTCGGCAGATGGATACAATCGACCCCGGCAGTTCGGTTAGGGTTGGGGGACGGGGGGGGGGGGGGGGGGGGGGGGATCTAATCTTAAGATGACACCGGGACCACCAGAACGACAACACATTAAATGCGGGGTGGCTGAAACGGGCGCACACACGTCATGATTTTGTCCTATACGCCGGGCCGCCCAGCAGGATGGGAACTCGCGGTATAAAGTGACTGAGAGCTTGTTGCTGTACCGCTGAGCTCATCCTGCCCTTGCGTGGAGTCCCCGTATCAGGGCGTCCCAGTTGATGCACCGCCGGTCTGTATGGGTAAACCCCGGCGGTAAACGTCACTCTGTATCAGAGACCAACAACACAGGTGATGACCATCTTCCGCTTTAGTGCGTGGTTCAAGTGTTTTGATCTGTGTAGTGCAGGCGGGACGGCTTGCGGGGAAAGAGAAGCCAGTTGCATGTCCCATCTTGCACGTGCGCGAGTCGCTTCAGCAGTGTGTTGGGACTGAATCGTTAGTGTGGGTTTAGAAACCGCGGCGGTACTGCGTGCATTCATCTTCCTTCTTCGTGTTCGACTGGCACTGAGAGGTGGACTCGTTGGTGAGATGAAGGTGTGTGTGTGTGTGTGTGTGTGTGCGCGCGCGCGCGCGCGCGCGCGCGCGCGTGTAGTGTGCGTGTGTGTGCGCGCGCGCCTGTATGTGTGTATGTGTGTGTGTGTGTGTGTGTGTGATGTCTTCTACTGATCTAAAGCAAATGCTTCTATTGTCAAAGCACATCAGATTATCTAAAGAGTTGTAAATTGTTGGGTCTGTGTCAGCATTGACTTGCGATTTATCTTTTATTTTGGCTTTTTTGTTTTCCCTTTCCTGTTATTGCTTTAAACTCACCCTTCCTCCATACCCCCAAAGGAGTGAAAGGAATAAATATTGTTGTTTTGTGTGTGTGTGTGTGCGCGGGTGCGCGCGCGCGCGCGTGTGTGTGTGTGTGTGTGATGTCTTCTACTAATCGAAAACAAATTAGTGCTTCTATTGTCAAAGTATATTAGATAAACTTAAGTGTTGTAAATTGTTGGTCTATGTCCGCATTGACGAGCAGTTTATGTTTTATTTTGGCTTGTTTGTTTTCCTTTTCCTGTTATTGCTTTAAACTCATCCTTCCACCGTACCCCCAAAGAGGCGAAAGGAATAAATATTGTTGTTGTTGTGTTGTTGTTGTTGTTGTGTGAAGTCAAGTCAAAAGTATCTTTATCGAGGTTTAAATTAAAGAATAAGCTTTACAGCTTTTTTTCATCCTGCCCTCACAAAAAGAATAAATACTGTGACAGTAATGGAGAAAAAAGAAACGTGAAGCTATCCAAACGTTGAAATGAAAAACAAATCATGTAATGAAACAGTGAGACATCTGACAACTATCACAATTGATATTTTGATAAAACAGTGTGCGTGTGTGTGTGTGTGTGTGGGTGGGGGGGGGGGGGGGGGGGGGGGGGGGGGGGGGGGCGAAGTGGGCAAACAGAACATGTATGCTGATAGTAGTTTTGGCAGGTCATATATTCACACAGCCACGCCGATAGTTTTGCTCGAGGGAGATCTCATCAGGAAAGCTTCTGCAGCACCAAGTCTGCTTTTGCCAGCTGAAGACAAAATGATCCATATGATCCTGTTACAGTTAGGAGTTGGATTTAGCCTGAGGTGTGTTAGCATACGCCGTAAAAGTCTCCTCTGCGTGTGCCTTAATGTCGTCGGAAATGTACAGGAATCATCTTTCACGAAAGAAGGAGGTTTGGTCGGAGCGAAAGCGCAGGTTTAATTTAGGACAAAAATGCAAAAAAATATTCGAAAAGGCAGCAGTGGGCAAAAAAAAAGG
>JADBJO010001519.1:395000-397500 GCA_016801955.1 Conus betulinus
GTCTCGGGGAGCGGGGGTGGGGGGGGGGGGGGGGGGGGGGGGTGTGGGTGCAGAGAGAAGAGAGAGACGTGGGGGGGGAAGGGGGGAGGGGGGGGAGGGGGCAGGAGAGGGGAGCGACGGAGAGGAGAGGATAGGGGAGCGAGAGTGAGAAAGAGAGATGGGGGGCGGTGTGGGAGGGGGAAGGGAGAGTGAGAAAGACGGGGGGGGGGGGGGGGGGGGGGGGGGGGGGGGGGGGGGGGAGCACTGACGGGGTTGGGGGGGTGGGTGGGGGATGGCACTGAAAATGAATGTGGGTGAGGGGGGGTGAGCGGGCGGGGGGGGGGGTGGGGGGAAAAACAGGGGGGAGACGAGAGATTTGGGGGGGGGGGGGGGTGGGAGGGGAGGGAGTAAGGAGGGGGGGGTGGGGGTGTGAGGGAGAGACAGACAGACAGAGAGAGAGAGAGGAGAGGCAGAGGCACACACGCACACGCACACAAACAAACACACAAACACACACACACACACACACCACAACACACACACACACACACACACACACACACACACACACCACACGAGCTCGCGCGCACGCACACACACACGATTTCTGTCGATCTGTCCATCTTTGTCTCTGTGTGTCTGTCTGTCTGTCTCTTTCTCACTGTCTCTGTCTCTCTAACCCCCCTCTCTTCTCTCTCTCTGCTTTGAATTGCTCGCTCACTGGGTGTGTGGTTTCTCGCTGTGTGATGTGTGTGTATGATTAGTAGTCGTGCGCTGCGACGTGCGTGCGTGCGATTATTCTCGCGCGCTATCACAGCATTGGGTACCTTCCCTTCAGCGCGGTACGAACTGTTTTCTTTATTATAATGCAGCATTTTGTTAGAGGATTTTGATGGGGAGCCAGTCTCTAGCAGTGCTGTGGTCTGTGCGTTCCATCTCCCTTTGTCATGTCTCTGTCTGTCAGTCTGTCTCTCTATGTCTGATGTCTGTGCCTGCTGTCGTCTTATTCTGTCTGGGCCCCTGCCTTCTCTTGCATGTCTGTCTGCCTGCCTGCCTCTCCTGTCGTTTTCCTTTGGGATTTGTCTCTTCTCTCTTCTCGGTCTCTCGATTTATCTCGGTCTCTTTCTCTCTCTAAATATATGTGCGCGCGCGCGCGTGCAATGTGTGTGTTTAGTGTGTTATTGAGTGCGAGGTATGTTTGGATACAATCAATTCAGGATTGGTGAAAGCGAACGCGGACAAAACTCCCAGTTATGTATTCGTGTGTTTCAGAATTTCATATACGTATCATCATCGTTATTGATGTACTTTAAAAAAGCGTTATCACCTAGAACACTCTCAATCTCAACTCCGCCACCGTTCGCAGTTCACAGCGCTATAAGATAAACACACACACACACACACACACACACACACACACACACACCCACACACACACACCACACACACTGACTGACTGAAACCATTTACTGTCAGATTAACATAGTGTTGTACTGACATTTTAAAAGGATTAAAACTAAATAAATTAATGAGAGAACGGAAATAATACAAATAACATCTGAAAGACATAATAAAAACATAAAGGAAAAATTAGCAGGGAAACATTTTAAACATTTGTACGTGGAATAATAAAATCAGAAATTGTAACAATAAACCAAATTACATCTTAACTGTACTGAGAATCAAAAATCTCTCTCTCAATCTCTCTCTCTCTCTCTCTCTCCTCTCTCTCTCTCTCTCTCTCTCTCTCTCTCTCTCTCTCTCTCTCTCCTCTCTCTCTCTCACCATAATAAAACACCAAAAAAAAAAAAAAAAAAACCGCCCGCCCCCTAAACACACACACACACACACACACACACACACACACACACACACACACACACACACTCAAAAACTTATCCACATAAAAGATGTAGACGTACGCAGAACATGCACTCACCTATAAACATGCCCAAACTCTCTCTCTCTCTCTCTCTCTCTCTCTCTCTCTCTCTCTCTCTCTCTCTCTCTCTCTCTCTAGCGCGCGCACAGCCTATGCACAGCCTATGCCAAAGTTTCGTAAATGGAATAATGCGTGTAACAAATTCTTTGCTCTACGTGTACATCAGACCACTAAACCAAAAAAAGAAACAAACAAAAAAAAGAAATCCGTTAGAAATATCTGCCAAGTGGATGAGACTTGATCAGATTTACAGCCAAATTGGCTAGATTCCACCCATTTTCTGGGTTGGGACAAAACACACTATGCAATGTTAAAGGTAGATTTTTAGACAAAATTTTATCATGAAGACATTGAAAATACGCTTTTGTTATGGAACATTCAAGTAAAAAATGAGATACATTAAGGTTTTGACCACAGACACACAAAGGAGATGGTTTTAAAAAACCTGCCTAACCAACCATCCACCCGTATTCTGTGCAATAAATTTCGATTCGGAATAGAACCTGGCGGACTTATACAATGACTGTTGGGGGCAGTAAGATCCCATCTGTTCTTCTGAATGGCAACTTCAAGGTACTG
>JADBJO010001519.1:415000-417298 GCA_016801955.1 Conus betulinus
AACCCTTGAGAGTCTAGGATGACAAGAATCACGCGATAGATTAAGCCGTAACCCTTGAGAAGATAAGATGACAAGAAAACGCGATAGATTAAGGCAGAAGCCTTGAGAATCTAGGTATGACAAGAATTATGCGATAGATTAAGACATAACCCTGGAGAATCCAGGATAACGAGAATTACGCGATAGAATAAGACGAACCCTGAGATGGTCTAGGGTGACAAGAATTACGCGATGGGTTAAGACAGAGCTTGAGAATCTAGGATTGACAAGAATAACCGCGATCGATTAAGAGATAACCTTGAGAGTCTAGGATGAAAAGAATTATCGATAGATTAAGACAGAGCCCTGAGAGGTCTAGGATGGAAAACAATTACGCGATAGATGAAGACAGTAAACCTTGAGAGTATAGGGTGAAAAGAATTACGCAGGATAGATCAAGACAGAACACTTGAGAGGGCTATGGTGACAAGGAATAACGCGTGAGATTAAGACAGACGCACCGAGAGGCTTCTAGGATGAAAAGAATTACTAGGCGATAGACTTAAGACAGAAATCTTGAGGTCGAGGATTGAAAAGAATTGTGCGATAGATTAAGACAGAACCTGAGGAGTACAGGAATGAACAGATTAAGTGATTGATTAAGGACATACCCCTGAGAAATCTAGGAATGAAAAGAATTACGCGATAACTCAAGACATAACTTTGAGAAGTCTTAGGGTGACAAGATGACGCGATAGATTATACAGAACCCTGAGGTCTATGGTGACGAGAATTACCTGACAGATTAAGCACAGAGTAACGAAAAAAAAAGTTTTTTTAAGATGAGGGAAAACATGATACCATACCAAAGTCATCACCTTGACATGAGTCGTCGCAACGTCGCTCCCCTGGCTCACAGTCCCCGCTTCGTAAGCTCAGATCTCCCTTTTAGCGAGAGAATTAGATGGCTGAAAGGGAGGTTTAGGGCGACGTTTATTGTAGAACTCTGGTGTCGTACCTCCCCCCCCCCCCCCCCCCCACCCCCCCAACCCCCCCACCCCCCCCCCCACACCCCCCCCCCACACCCCCCCCCCCCCACCAACCCCCCCCCCCCCCCCCCCCCCCCCACCCCACCCCCCCCCCCCCCCCCCCCACACCACCACCCCCCCCCCACCACCCCCCCCCCCCCAACCCCCCCACAAACAACAACACACACTTATGACCCTCTGTTCTCCTGTCCAGTCACGCCAAGTGGACCGGTCGAAAGAAGGAGGAGGGGAAGAGGACAACAAGTTATTGCTTCATCGAAAGCCCCATGCCATCTTCGTCTCCTTCATCATCAACGTCTTGTGGCTGTCCGTGTTCGGCCGAGGGATTTTACGGCAAGACGCCGACAGAACGGGGTGAGTGCTGCCGCTCCCCGAGATGCTTGGACACGCGTTGCAGTGTATGTGGACCTGAGAGGTTTGAATGCTTGGCAGTGTGTGGTGTGTTATTGTCATCGGTTGATTAGTTACATTCGTGATGTTTTTTTTTTTTTTAGGGGGGGGGGGGGTATTACTCATCATTCCACTGCTGAAGAAGCTTCAGTTATTTTCTATCAATATCCAAAAACTGTTTCATTATTTTTATTATGTTATAAGGGATTATATGTAATTATTATTGTTACCTCAATATTTTCTATCAATCTCATACAGCGGGTTTCATAATGGGTTATTGCTCTTGGTATTAGGAGTATCTATAATCTTACCTCTGTTCTATTGTTATACATATCCATATCGATGTAGGCCAGCCTCTGGACAGCCGGCTACGGAAAGTGACCGTAGAATAAATGCATGCACAACACACGACACTCGCACAGATCGAACGCACAAAACGCACACAACACACACCGCACAACACACATACATACGAACACAACACGCACGCAACCCCCCCACGCACGGAAAGCACAAACGCACGCGCGCGCACCACAACACAACAAACACACACGAACACACGAGGGGTGTGCGCATGCACGCGCACACACAGACACCACACACACCCAAACACACACACCAATTACATATAACTGCATACAAACTCGCATGCATGATTACACATGCACAAGTATATACATGATACATGCACAAAGGCGCACCTGTACAGGCATGCGCGCGCAATCACACACGCGCGCGCGCGCGCGCACACACACCCACACACACCACACACACCACACACCCACCCCACACACACACACACACACTCTCTCTTCTCTGCGCGCATTCGAACTTATGAACACACATACACTCTACACTACATATACATACATGCGCTATG
>JADBJO010001520.1:12500-22500 GCA_016801955.1 Conus betulinus
GTCCTGTATATGCATCGTTACAGAATAAGATAAAATATGTGGTTGGCCAGGTTTGCTAACATCAGTGTAATCAAGATCAAAATGTGTCCTGTTCTCTTTCCCAAGATGGAGGAGAAATTAAGCCACCTTCCCCCACCTTCCCTAATGTCTCAGAACTGTTGACTTTCTCAAAAGATTTCCTATACAGGAACCAATGGTTGAATATAATGAAATAGTCTGAGCTATTTTTTGGATAATGAAATTCATGTGTGTGTGTGTGTGTGTGTGTGTGTGTGTGCGTGTGTGTGTGTGTGTGTGTGTGCACAAGTCTTTTTCTGTCACCCTACCCAACAGCCCACAAGTATAAACAGTAACCTCAAACTTTTTACTGCACACAAAAGAGTTAGTGCTGACTCGCCTTCAAATTAACTTATCTCTGCTGTGCTTTCTTTCCATGAAAAATCAAACTGAATTTCATTAGAAAACCATTTATTGTTATACATATTCAAAAAAAAAAGTTGGTACATTTATTGTTTAAACGAATACAGGCTTAGCTTTTGACCAAAGGAACATCAAAGGAAATTAATCTTGTGCAGTTTATAAGATGGTTTCTCCATTTAAAGTATTTGTAAATATCTTCCCTAAGTAGTGTTTTGGCAGGGGAGAAAGATAAGCGCTTCGTCTGGGCCAACCTGCACCCCACATCTAAGCATTTACATTCTCCCGGATCCCGTCCATCGGGGAAAAAAAACGTGCTGAGGCGGAAACATTTATCACAGACCCCACCTTTCACGTGATTCAAACGGGTAGACGTATGTTCCACATGACATGTTCCTTGGGCAAGACATGCACAGCGCAACCCTACGACGGGCTTTAATTGCCTCTCCATGTATTTCTATCGCTTTGATTGGCTTCCAACTGCTGGACCATGTACAGTGACATTTTGCATCAACATAAATTGTGGTGAGAGAACTGTCCTGGGGGTACTTTCTTTGTGTCACCCGTCCTGCCCCCTCTCCCTACCACCGAACGCCTATGTCTCTTTGACTCTGTTTGTCTGATTTTCTCTATGTCTGTCTGTCTCTGTTTCTCTGTCTGTCTGTCTGTCCATCTGTCTCTGTGTGTGTGTTTTATGTTTGTGTGTGAAGTGTGTGTGTGTGTGTGTGTGTGTGTGTGTGTGTGTGTGCGTGCGCGCGCGCGCGCGCGCGCGCGCGCGTGTGCGTGTGTGTGTGTGTGTGTGTGTGTGTCTGTGTGTGTGTGTGTGCATGCGTGCGTGCGTGCGTGTGTGTGTGTGTGTGTGTGTGTGTGTGTGTGTGTGTGTGTTTTACCTGTCTGTCTCTTTGTCTATATGTCTGTCTGTCTGCCTGTATGACGGTGTGTATGACGGTGTGTGTGTGTGTGTGTGTGTGTGTGTGTGTGTGTGTGTGTGTGTGTGTGTGTGTGTGTGTGTGTGTGTGTGTGTGTGTGTGTGTATGTGTGTGTTTGAGCAGCCACCTCCTACTTAGGGTTGTTGAATCTGTTCTGGACTGACGTATAAAAGATGTGACCCATACAATCGAGTTGTTATGGATAAATCGTTGAAACTGTCGCTGAAATTTTCTGACCAGCCTGATGACTATACGTCTCAGGTTTGGTTGATGCAGTAATGTATTTTGAAACAAAAACTCAAAGAACAGTCATTTAACGAAACTCAGTTGGTCTGGCATTTTGAGACATATGAAAACCTGAACAGATGGAGAAAGACATATGCATACATTCATATAAATACCCAAATAAATGAATAAAGAAGATCAGGAAGTTGCTTATGGTACCTAATATTTTACCGCAAGGAATGTAACAGACAAATTTTTCCAGTGGTCTCTTCATTCCTGACTGATAACCCTTATCAATATCAACAATATAATAAGAATATATGACATTCAAAGAGACAACTAGCATTCTGCTACTAAAAACAAACAAACACACAAACAAAACCCAAAAAAAAAAATCAAGAGACACAAACACACGTATCACTGAGCAGACACCTATCTCTGTTTCACACTCAATATACTATATAAACAGGCATGCAAATGATTGTCTTTCGATCTGTCTGTCTGTAGGTCGGGTCGGTCGCTCTCTCTCTCTCTCTCTCTCTCTCTCTCTCTCTCTCTCTCTCTCTCTCTCTCTCTCTCTCTCAGCAAACTCAGCATCAGCAACCTATACAGAGCAGTCAATATCTGTCGGTTTTTGTCCCTGTTGCTGCTTTTTGCCTTCCTCCAAACATCTTTGTGACTCCACCATATATCCAGGATTCAGGACGAATACAACACATTGCAAGATGGACAGATAATAGCAAGTCTCTTGTTCAACAAACAGGGAATGATGAATTTCATTGATACCAATACTAGCACGTTAATTATTGCTGAGCTGTGTGGCCTACAGACAATATGTGACTGTTTAATTGTTCGAGGCATCACTTTTTTCCTGTGTCTGTCTGTCTGTATGTCTATCTGTCTGTCTGTCCATCTCAATCTCCCTCTCTGTCTGTCTGTCTGTCTGTCTGTCTCTCTCTCTCTCTCTCTCTCTCTCTCTCTCTCTCTCTCTTTCTCTCTCTGAATATGTCTCTCTCTTGCTCTCTCTATGTCTCTCTCTTTGTTCTGATAATAAGAGTGATGACATGTTCATTGATAAATATAAATGGATTTCATCATATGCGCAGACATTTTTTGACTCAATGAACTCAAATAAAGTAATAAAAGAGAGTTAGAAGTTGCCACAGACTTAATCAATGTTGATATCAACTTAGCAATGGATAGGTTTAAGCAGATTGTTAAAGATAAGGCAGGACATATGAGGAAACGAATACCGATACATAAGCAGTCAAGTAAAGGATGGTTTGACTACGAATGCAAATCAAACAAACGAAAAGTGAAAAGACTTCATAGATTGTTTAAGCGTTCACGGGATAAAAATGACCGAATTAGATTTTGTATAGCTAGAAGAGAATACAAAAACATGATTATGAGGAAGAAGGAGGAACGAAATGAGTCAATGTTAAAGGAACTGCTTGATTCTGTTAAATGCCAGAAGACTTTTTGGGAAACGGTTAAGAAATTCTCTCATAGAAAACACAACAACACAAAATAACATATCCATTGATCAGTGGTTTGGTCATTTTAGATATTATTAGATAGAGAAATACATTATTTTCCAGATGATGATACAGTAGAGGATGGTGATGAGTTTTTATGACAGACCGATACCTAGGGACGAGGTAATGATAGCAGTTAGAAAGCTGAAGAATGGTAAATTGGCTGGACCTGTTGATTTAATTGGAGAGTTCTTTAAAAACGCAGGGGAGACAGTATTAATGTTTTTAGTAAAATTATTTGACCATTTATTCAGTAATGGCATCTATCCAGATGACTGGACTGAGTCAACTATTATACCCCTTTTTAAGAAAGGCAAGGTCAATAACATGAACAACTACAGAGGTATATCACTGTGTAATATAAGTAGTAAGTTATATAGCTCAATAATCAACAGCAGATTACAAGAGTGGGTAAATTAAATAACATAACTGGGGAACATCAAGCAGGCTTTAAGAAGGACTACTGTATGATAGATCATGTATATTTACATTGCTAGCTGCCATTCAGAAACAGTTTGCAAAGAATCAAAGTTGTACGTTGCATTTGTAGATTTCGAGAAAGCTTTCGACTCCATTTCTAGAAATTTGCTATGGCATGTGTTGCTAAAAAATGGAGTCAGTGGTAAATTATACAGATGTATTAAGAGTATGTATAGAGATGTAAAGGCTAGGATAAGAAGTGGGGGTAAATTATCAGAAGTTGTGAATTGCACAAGGGGAGTAAAGCAAGGTGATGTTTGCAGCTCGATTCTTTTTTCGTTGTTCGTCAACGAACTTGCACTAGAAATTATAGAAAATGGCAAACATGGTGTGTCCTTTGATTTGATAGAATTGTTCATATTACTCTTTGCGGATGATATTATCTTGTTATCAATATCGGTTGTTGGTCTACATAGACAGTTGAATAGTTTGTATGTATGCAGCTGCAATGAGACTAGAGCTAAAAGTGAATATGGAGAAAACAAATATCATTGTTTTTCGCAAGGGTGGGTATCTAGCTAGGCATGAACAATGGATGTATGGAACTGAGCCAGTAAAAGTAGTAAACGTGTATAAGTATCTGGGTATATTCTTTTTTCACCCAGGCTGAGTTTTACATATGCATGTAGAGATATAGTTAACAGAGCAAAAAGAGCTGTTCTAATTATATTTAAAATAATGTATAAGCTTGACCGTAGTTTGTTTAATATATTTAAAAAGTTATTTGATTCACAAGTTCAATCATTTTACAATACGGGGCTGAAATATGGGCGTTCGAAGGTGGCAATGTTATTGAAAAGCTGCATCTGTTTGCCATGAAACGCTTTTTGAACGTCGACAGTCGTACTCCTAATGATTTGGTATATGGAGAAATGGGGAGGTATCCTATCTATTTAAACTCGTACGTTAAATGTATCAGTTATTGGCTAAAATTAAAATTGACAAGATGGAAAATTAAAAGCTACCATTTAAAGCGTATAAAGTGTTATATGATCTTGATATTAACAGAAAGAAGACTTGGGCCACAAATGTTCGTAAGTGCCTATATTCTTATGGTTTTTCTTTTGTATGGGATAACCAAGGTGTCGAAAATATTGCAGCCTTTATCAAATGCTTTAAACAAAGAATCATTGACTGCAGATGGCAAGACTGGCATAGTCACATGTACACCAGTGACCGATTTGCTGAATATAGGGCATTTAAGGCAACAAATCTTGTAGAACCATATGTTGAAATTGTTATGAATAGATATGTTAAAAGTGCTCTTACAAAACTTAGATTTGGTGTGTCAGATATAGCCATCCACCGATTTAGATACAGTGGAAAAGCAGATGAAATTATGTGTCGCTTGTGTCATGTTCGTAAGGAAGATGCCATTCATATTATTCTTTGTTGCTCCGTTCTTCATGATTTAAGGATGAGATATATTCAGCCCAAGTATTATAATGACCCATGCCAGTTCAGGTTTAATCTACTAATGGCATGTAGAAATGAGAGTGTGTTATCTAATGTTGCACTATTCACTTATAAAGCTTTAAAACGTTTGTGTACTGCTTCAACATAAAAGTGCTATGGATGGACCACATACCACTGACATTTCCTTGTGGGTTTTTTTTTGTTTGTTTTTTTTTTTTTCCCTTTGTTTTGTTTCGTTATGCTTTACTTTATTTTTTGTTTAGTACATGACAAATGCTTTATGATCAGTGCCTAAACTGCGTAATGTTAGTATATACATGTTTGTACATGTGAGATCATATGAGTCGGTGAACGACCACCCCCTTCAGATAGGGGCCTAGGCCTAAAAACTGAATAAACATCGCATTCGCATTTTCTTCGTTCTGATTATATTTTTTTAGAAATGAATATTTCTATGCCCACTACTAAGTAGCTGTTGGTGAAGGTGAAATTTTCCTAGTGGAGCTGCACTAGGATCATGAGCAAATCTGGTGGCTTTTCAATGATTTGCAGGACCTTTATCATACTTGTGTGTCTTCAGTAAGCTGAGTTCATTTCATGTTGTATACAGTTCATTTGCAAGTATCCATGGCAGAATGTTAGTTGAGGTGAAATCGATTTCCTTTTCCTTTTTTTAGGGGAGTGAGGTTATTCATGGATTTAGCTAATCCAAAGCTGAGCAAAGCATTTCAAGCAAGCACAGCAGCCCATTTTACCTTTCCTTTTATCAACCACACTATTCCTACACCCCTTATTTCATACCCAGCCCCCACCATCTGCCCTTGAGCTAGATGCCAGCAAACAGGAGCTGAGTCATGAGTAGGCCACCCAGTAGAGAGGACCCTTTAGTGATACTGTCAATGCTATGGTGTTCATTGTGCCTGTTCTCATTCAACATAAATGGCAGCTATGCTCCCAGTTGAAGACAAAAACCACATGGGGCCATGTGACTTGGACATGACAAAACAACATTGTATTCCCATGGAAGCATGCAGCACAGCGTGTCCTTTGTTTCTTGTCTGATATACGTGTGTTACGAATAGATATCGAAGGTATTTTGCCTGTGGGCTCATTTCATGAAGTGTCCTATTCTAGCAAATAGAGTTGTTGTATTTCAAATCATCAACTAAAAATGCCCCTGTTGGTAGACATGCAGAACGCCTCACTTGGAACTCAAAGAACAGATGTGAACTGTATAGACCAAGATCATATTCTTTACATGATAAATGATTCATTCAGAATGTATTTCTTCCATGTCCACCTAACCTGCGTGACACAGTTTTTTTGAAGCTGAAACAAAGCCAGCACCAAAGGAAGGAGGCACATGTAACTGATAATGAATTGTGCTCAACTCAGACATCCGACAGCTGTGCAATGACTCAAGTGTGTGGCTTTTAGCTGTTGGAATTTCATTGTGTGACATGACCTACAGGAAATAACTTAGAAATTCTCATTGATCTCAAATGTCTGAGAGAACTTGGAACTGCTATCTCGTATGATAACAGTCATTTGACAAAGGCCTCAATTCCAGAGACAGACTGCACAGAGCGATCAATCACCACCCTATCACTTTAACAGCTTGCATGAATCTGCCCATGTTGAAGACTCTGACTTGGCCCTGCCACACACATGGACAGAGATGACACAACTCAAGTTCACAATCAACATGAAAACAAGGATTACATAGGTCTCTCCATCCTTAATGTGGTGAACACTGAAGACGCTATGGAGTGATTGTGATCTGATGACAGGGCAGATCTCCATAGCTTTATGGCATCAACGAGGCCTGTGAGATGACAAGGCGTCTGTCAAATGTAAGAAAGTCGGCCATGTTTTCCACTTTCCATCCACAAAACATTCACCATAGATGGTAAATTCAGGCCTGTATAACATGCCAGAATCCCTACACATAAAAAAACTCTGTTGCAATTCCTTTCTGTTAAAGATTAAAGTGCAGTTTTTTTTCTGAAAAACACTTAACCCACTATAGAACAATTAAGTAGACAAACTGACATGTTCAATGTTTAAAGAAATCTCACCAAAATACTTGGAAACAAAAACAAACAAGCAAGAAAAAAATGTCTTTCAATGAAGGAAACACACACACACACACACACACACACACACACACACACACACACACACACACACACACACACACACACACACACATGCGTGCACACACAGACACGTGCTCGCGTGCATGTACAAGTTCACACACACACACACACACACACACACACACACACACACACACACACACACACACACACACACACACACACACATGCATGCTCGCACACACGCACGCACACACGGACACACACACACACACACACACACACACACACATACGCATCCACTCACACCCACCCACCCCCTACCCCCCCCCCCCCCCCCCCACACACACACACACACACACATGCACACACAGACGCACGCGTGCACACACAAACGCACGCGTGCGCACACACACACACACACACACACACACACACACACACACACACACACACACACACACACACACACACACACACGCTTACCCTTTCAATATAGGAGCACCTTATTCAAAATTCAACGTGATAACGGACCTTGTAAGAGACTTGGCATAGGTCTGTGTGCAGAAATCTACTCCATGCCAAGCCCTCTCCTTCACAACATACCCCGCCGGTAGGTGCTGGACTGGACACATTAATCACAGACCCCCGACTTTCTCGTGACACCACATGATGCACGAACGATGAAGATGACATACGTCCCTTTAGCCTATGCATACACAGGAGATGCATGTAAAGCTCTTTTGCTGACCCTTCCTGAACTTCGACCGCACCGATTGGCTTTCGAGGCTGTTGGGTTGACAGTAGGCATTAGCATTAGCCTTGATGATAGAATTTCCTTGCAGAGAGAGAGAGAGAGAGAGAGAGAGAGAGAGAGAGAGAGAGAGAGAGAGAGAGCACAATGTATATTCAAGTTTTTGTTTCTTGCATCCCCCCATGATCTGTTGACCACACATTTTTTTCAGTGTGTTATATTCTCGTTTTAATTCTTGTGTTTCTTGTGTGTTTTCTTTTTTTTTTTCTGGGTATTTCGACTTCTGGACAAGTCATGTGCAATAGCATAACCGAAAGAAAGAAAAAAAAAATGTGTAATACTTATGGCAGAAAGATGACGTTATTTATGTTTGGTTAGATTGACATATGAAAAAGGGGGATAAGGTTCGAATATAGGGATCAGGTGTGGAAGGGGAGATTACACAATTGCCAAAAGAAATTACACACACACGCGCGCGCGCGCACGCACGCACACACACACACACACACACACACACACACACACACACACACACACACACACACACACACACACACACAGCCACACACACACACAGTTATGGTATATGTTTGTCCACAACCCTCCCTGAGAAAGCCTTCAATTAAAGGCGAAAGTTTGCAAGATATGAAAAATTTGTGGCGTGGGAATAGAAGTGCGGATTTCACTACTTCTTGTGATTTTAGCTAATGACTACATAAATCGCTTAACGTCCTCGGACGGTGCTCAGCAGTCAACAGGCTTTTTCTTTCAAATATATATATATATACATATACATATATATATGTGTATACAGAGAGAGAGAGAGAGAGAGAGAGAGAGAGAGAGATGTGTGTGTGTGTGTGTGTGTGTGTGTGTGTGTGTGTGTGTGTGTGTGTGTGTGTGTGTGTGTGTGTGTGTGTGTGTGTGTGTGTGTGTGTGTGTGTGTGTGTGTGTGTGTGTGTATATGAATATGTTGAGATCAAGATGCAGTTGAAAGGAATATGATTGCTTTTGAATATTAAGAGAATATCGTAAGATCACTTGAAAAAATGAATAAAATTACAAATGTTATCAAAAACTATATACACATTAAGAAAAGGAAGCTTTAAAGCGACAGATGTTTATTGTTAAGGTGGGGGAAAATGGGCGTCATAGCATTTACAGCAGACAGTTTGTTATAAATATGGCTGCCTGTGAATAAATGAACAACTGACAGACAAGTATAAATAACGCTGCTCAGGAGCCGACTATTAGCATCTTCGGTCTTCAGTCTGCTGCCATCTGCCTCTGCTTTTCTTCCTGGCGATCTACGAAGCATCATCCAGCAAGTTACACGTAAGCCTTGTTTTTAGAGATCTTATGTTCTAATTTTGATTTGATCTCATCGTCCTTTTTGTGTGCGTACAGAAATGGTGTTTGTTCCCCCAAAGCCTTCTGTATTTCTGTCGTATTCTTCTGTTCTTCTTTTCCTGCATTTCACACGTCCTTGTTATCTCTCTCTCTCTCTCTCTCTCTCTCTCTCTCTCTCTCTCTCTCTCTCTCTCTCTCTCTCTCTGTCTGTCTGTCTGTCTGTCTGTCTGTCCCGCTCGCTCGCTCTGTCTCTGTCTCTGTCTCCCTCTCTCTCTCCTCTCCCCCTCTCTCTCTCTCTCTCTCTCTCTCTCTCTCTCTCTCTCTCTCTCTCTGTCTGGGGTCTTATTTCACACACCTCCTTTTTGAGACCACTGGATAGTTCTTTCAAATTAATCCCATATTCTTCATAGACAGGTCGGATTTGTTTTTTCAAAAGAGAAGAATCAGCCGGACAACTGCTTCTTTTGAATCATGTTTTTGAATGAAAGTAGACGAATTAACATGGCAACACTAGAGACGTAGTGTAGAAAGCTTATTTTTGCTAAAGATTTTAAGACTGTGGGTACCAAACCTGATAAAATTCACGCCCAATCAAGTAACAAACTTAATACATTTACTAAGCAGTGGTTCGCCTTTGGACTGTACACGTGGCCGTTAAGCTTCTCTTTGAAACTCTTTCCACCCTAGACAGTGCTTCCACAAGGGAACTTGTACGCCTAGTGGTGCTGTGTAAACACCAGCCCCTCACGTGGTTCAGTCCAGGATGCTAGGAGCCAGCAACTGCACATGAGA